>CAUYRT010033292.1:0-130340 GCA_963574885.1 Lepilemur ruficaudatus | reverse complement strand
GCAGAAATTCACACGGAAGAGGAGGAGCCAGCAACGGAGACTGGGAAGTAGTGAGTACAGTCAAAAACAAACAAAAACAGCAATGGAATATTACTCAATTATAAGAAACAACGGTGATCTAGCACCTCTTATATTTTCTTGAATGGAGCTTGAGCTCATCCTCCAAAGTGAGGTATCACGAAATTGGAAGAATAGTCTCTACATGTACTCACCATCAAATTGGCACTAACTCACTAACTGATCAACACTATGGTGCTCACACAGTAATAATATTCTGCAGGGTTTAGGGGTTTGGGGGATAAATTCACAACAAATGGATGTGGTGAGTGTTGTAGAAGGGAAGGGCATGCATTTAATCCTCGCTTGGATGAGGCAAGGGTCCTAAAGTGTAACCAAATGTGTGTACCCTCATAATATCCTGAAACAAAAATAAAATAAAATACCCATATATTTAAAAATAAAAAAAATTAAAAAGGAAAATCAGCAAGAAAAAAATCATGCAACTCCATCAATAAATGGGCAAAGGACATGAACAGAAACTTTTCAAAAGAAGATACACTAAAAAGCAGCAAACATATAAAAAGTGCTCAACATCTGTAATAATAGGGAAATGCAAATCATAACCATAAAGAGATATCACCTAACACCAGTGAGAATGGCCTTTATCAAAAAATCCCAAGACAACACATGCTGGCATGGATGTGAAGAGATTGGTACACTCACACACTGCTGGTGGGATTGCAAATTAGTACAAACCCTGTGGAAAGTAAGTTGAAGATATCTCAAAGAGCTACAAACAGAAATATCATTTAATCCAGCAATCCCACTACTAAGCATCTACCCAAAGGAATAAAAACATTCTATAATAAAGACAGCTGCACTTGAATGTCTATGGCAACACAATTTACAATTGCAAAGATGTGGAAACAGCCCATGTGCCCATCAATACATGAGTTGCTTAATAAAATATGGTACATGTATAGCATGGAATATTACTAAAGTACAAACAGAAATGATAAATTAGCATGTCTTATATTATCCTGGATAGAGCTTGAGCCCATCCTTTGATGTGAGTTATCACAAGAATTGAAAAAGACGCACCACGTGTACTAGACATCAAATTGGTACTAACTGATCAACACTAAGGTGCTCACATAGTAGTAATAGCCACTGGGTGCCTGTCAGGTGGGAGGGGGCTGGAGGTAGGTAAACTCACAACTAATGTATGCTGAGCACACTGTATGGGGGAAGGGCACACTTGTAGCCCTGGCTTGAGCAAGGCAAAGGCATTATATGTAACCAAAATGTTTGTACCTCCATAATATTCTGAAGTAAAAAAAAGAAAATTAAAGGAGAATTCAGAATATAATAAAATTATCTTTTTTAAAACTTCCTAAAAGATTTTACCATTGCATGTATGAGTAAATACTATTATTAATAAAAGAATCTCCCTTTATATATCATTCTTGCTTTGTGTATGTATGTCTGGTGTCTAATTTTGACTGCATGTATATGTCTGTTTTTCTCTTCTACAATGTGAAGTTAGTCATTCTAATGGAAAATCCTTCTTGTCTACGTAAAGCCTAAGATGAAGAGCCTTTTAAAGTGGATGATATCTGACCTTATCAAGTGGACATCTCCAGGCAAGTAGACTGCCTTCCTGAGTGATAGTCTAAAGAGGCTTATTTGATTCAGGTTTTCTACATTGCACATCGCCATTAATGACATATCTATCCTCAGTTACCGCTATGTACTTCTCTTTTGAAAAGTCTCTCTGATCCAAGAATTTCTTGTCTACTATGCAAATGACTTCCAAATGTCTAGCCGAAACTTGACTAATGAGCTTTAGATTCAGAATTCAAATTACTTGATCAGCATCATCATCACCTTGATTTCCCAACTGATACTTCAAACTCAATAAACATAAAACAGGATATATCATCTTTCCCAAGAGATCTGTCACTTCACTATTCTAAATTTCTCTCGGTAGAAAACTCTTCTCACACTCACCTCAACGCAATCACCAAGACCTAACACAGAAGGCATATTTTTCACATAGATTTCTCTGGTTCCTATAGGAAAACAGCAACAACAACAACAAAACAACAACCACAAGAATTCTTCCTTTTCTGATGCAAATGTATCTGACAGTTGTCTGTGGCACTTCTCATTTTTTATTGTACATTAGAGGTATTTGTGTGTTTGCCTCATGACATGTATTATGACGTGTGAAAACAAGTCCCAGGACTTGTTTTATTATAGTGTTATGCATCTCAGAGACTTTCACATTTACGATCTTTTCTGAATATATCATATCTAAATGAGTAGTTAATGAATGAATTTCATGTATATGAATTAAAAACATTTCTAATGTCCCTAAAATTAATTATATATTTGATACTCACGTATATTTAAAATCCTCTTTGGCCTTTATGTACTTCTAATTTTTTTATAACCTATGAGAAAATGAATTTGATCTATTCAAAATTCTATGTCTAGTGATTAGAATTGGATAAGCATACAGTTGTTTACCCAATCAATGCCTCCACAATTTTAGACATTCTAATTATATCATATTGCTTTCTTCTTTCTAGATCTGATAGCCAATTTTAAAAATATACTTTCTAATCCTTATACCATGTCTTCACCTTTAATTATTTAATGCACCCTTCCTTAGATCTTTTCTATCTACTACATATAAAATAATTGACATTCTGTACCAAACTCCACATTATGACTTGTGATATTGTGTATTGCAAAATGTTGTGTGATTTTTGCTTTCAAAGATTTTCACATGATGGCTATGATTATCTTGACTTCTTAGAACATAGTTTCAATTCAAGACTATATATTCAGGTAATAAGATACAATATCTCTAAATTGCCATAATAGATCAGATATATATGTACATATGTATATTGAAATACATGTACCCCATGCATCAGTATGTATGTGTAAATGCAGATAACACATGCATGATGGGGCTTTTGAAAAGTGTAAATAAATAAACATAAGTAAGGCATTTGGAATAATGGCTGGCACATAACCACATAATAACTTCCAACTATGAATGAATTTCCCAGAATATTTTTACAATAAAAGATTCAATAACTGTTTTTTTTATTTTTAAAAAATTTTAATTATTATGGGTACATAAAGCTATATATCTTTATAGGGAACATGTGATGTTTTAGTACAGGCATACAATAAGAATTAATCAAATCAGGTTAATTGAGATATCAATCACCTCAGGATTTAACATTTGCTTGTGTTAGGAACATTCCAATTCCACATATTTGGTTATTTGAAAGTATAACAAAACTTATTGCTATTTATAGTCACTTTGTAGTGCTATCAAATATTGCTTATTCTATCTAATTATATAACTACAGTTTTGGACCCGTTAACATCCCTACTTTATCCTCCACTCCCCACTACCATTCCCAGCCTTTGGTCACCATCATTCCACTCTCTCTCCCTGAAATCAATTGTTGTTGATATTTATCTCTCACATGTGAATGAGAACATGGGAGATTTGTCTTTCTGTGCTTGGCTTATTTCACTTAACATAATGTTCTCAAGTTCCATCCACATTGTATCAAATGAAAAAGTTTAATTCTTTTTTGTGGCTGTAATACATTGCATTGTGTATAGGTACTGCAATTACGTTATCCATTCATCTGTTGAGGGACACTTAGGTTGATTCTATATCTTGGGTATTGTGAATAGTGCTGCAGTAAACACAGGAGTGCAGATATCTTTTTGATGTACTGAATTCCCATTCTTTGGATATATACCCAGCAGTGAAATTGCTGGGTCATATGGTAGTTCTATAGTTGTTTTTTTTTTATGAACTGCCATACTGCTTTCATAGTAGTTGTACTAATTTGCATTCCCACGAAAAGTGATTGAGGGTTCCACATTCTCCACATCCTCGCCAGCATTGGTTATTGACTGTCTTTTTCATAAAGCCATTTTAAGTAGCGTGGGATAAGTCATTGTAGGTTTGATTTGCATTTCTCAGATGACTAATGATATTGAGCAGTTTTTATATACCTGCTGGCCATTTGTGTGTCTTTTTTGAAAAATGTCTATTCAGATCCTTTGCCCATTTTTAATTAAATTATTTTTTCCTATCACGTTTTTTGGAGCTCCTTATATATTCTAGTTATTAATTCCTTGTCAGACAGGTAGTTTTCAAATGTTTTCTTTCATCCTGTGGGCTGTCTCTTCCCTTTGTTGATTGTTTCCTTTGTTATGAAGAAGCTTTATAACTTGATGTGGTCCCATTTGTCTATTTTTCTTTGGTTGCCTGTGCTTTGGCAGTATTATTCAAGAAGTCTGTGCCCAGACCAATGCCCTGACGCATTTCCCCAAGTTTTCTTTTAGTTGTTTCATAGTTTCAGGTTTTAGACTTAAGTCTTTAATCCATTTTCACTTGTTTTTTATATATGGCAAGAGATAAGGGCTGAGTTTCATATTCTGCATATGGATATGCAGTTTTCCAAGACACATTTATTAAAGAGACTGTCCTTTTCCCACTGTATGTTCTTGACATCTGTGTTGAAGATAAGTCCACTACGTATGTGAGGATTTATTTCTGGGTTCTCAGTTCTGTCCCATTGGTCTATGTGTCTGTGTTTATGTCAGTAGCATACTGTTTTGGTTGGTTACTACAGCTCTGTGTTATAATTTGAAGCCAGGCGATGTGATTCCTCAAGTTTTGTTCTTTTTGCCCAGGATGGATTTGGCTATTCTGGGTCTTTTGTTGTTCCAAGTAAAGTTTAAGATCATTTTTTTAAATTTTTGCTAAGAATGTCATTGGTATTTTGATGGGAATTGCTTTGAATCTATAGATTGCTTTGGGTAGTATGGATATTTTAACAATATTAATTCTTCCAATCCATGAGTATGGAATATCTTTCTAATTTTTTGTGTCCTCTTAAATTTTTTTTATCAATGTTCTACAGTTTTCACTTTTACTTCTTTGGTTAAGTTTATTCCTAGATCTTTTATTTGTAGCTTTCATAAATGGGATTACTTTCTTGGTTTCTTTTCTCAGATTGCTTACTGTTGGCATATCGAAATGCTAATGATTATCGTATGTTGATTTTACATACTGCAACTTTGCTAAATTTATTTATTAATTCTAATAGTTTTTGGGTGGATTCTTTAAGTTACTGTAGACACAAGATCATATCATGGAAAATAAGGATAATTTGACTTCTTTCTTTCAAGTTTGGATGTCCTTTGTTTCTTTCTCTTGCCTGATTGCTCTAGCTAGAGCTCTCAGTACTATGTTGAATAACAGTGGTTAAAGTGGGCACCCTTGTCTTGTTCTAAATCTTAGAGGAAAGACTTTTAGTTTTTCCCCATTCATTATGATATTAGCCATGGGTTTGTTGTATATGGCTTTTCTTGTATCGATGTACATTCTTTCTGTAGTTAGTTTTTTGAAAGTTTTTATCATGAGGGGATGCTGAATTTTATTGAATGCCTTTTCAGCATCAATTGAAATGATCATATGGTTTTTGTCCTTCATTGTTTTGATATAATGTATCACTTTGATTTATTTGCATATGTTGAACCATCCTTGCATCCCTGGGATCAATCCCACTTCATCATGTTGATTAAACTTTTTAATGTGCTGTTTAATTTGGTTTACTAGTATTTTGTTGAGGATTTTTTTTTTCATCTACATATAGTTTTCTTTTTTGGTGGTGTCTTTGTCTGGTTTTGGTATCAGGGTAATACAGGCCTCATGGGATGAGTTTGAGAGTGTACCCTCTGCCTTGATTTTTTGGAATAGTTTATGTAGGCCTGTATTCATTCTTCTTTGAAAGCTTGGTAGAATTCAGCAGTGAAACCATAAGGTCCTGCATTTTTCTTCAAAGGGAGACTTTTGCATTAGTGCTTCTATCTCATTACTTGTTATTGATTTACTCAGGTTTGGGATTTCTTTCTGGTTCAGTCTTTTTAAGTTGTATGTGTCTAGGAATTATCCATTTTTCTAGGTTTTCCAATTTGCTGGCATATAGTTGCTCATAGTTGTCTCTAATGATCCTTTGTATTTGTGCAGTATTAGTTGTAATGTCTCTTTTTTCATCTCTGATTTTATTTGTTGGAGTCTTACCTTTCTTTTTCTTTGTTAATCTGGCTAAAGTTATGTTTATTTGGTTTATGTTTTAAAAAACAAGTTTTTATTTTGTTGATATTTTGTATCATTTGGTGTTAATTTCATTTATTTCTGCCCTGATTTTTTTTTTATTTCTTCCCTTCTATTAATTTTGGGTTTGTTTTGCTCTTGTTTTTCTAGTTCTTTGAGATATATCATTAGCTTGTTTATTTGAAGCTTTTCTATTTTTTTGATGTAGGCGCTTACAGCTATAAGCTTTCTTCTTATTATGACTTTTCTGTATCCCATAGGGTTTGATATTTTGTGTATTCATTTGTTTTGAGAAATGCATTAATTTCTTTCTTAGTCTCTTCATAGACTCACTGGTCATTCAGGAATATATTGTTTAATTTCCATATCTTTGTATATTTTCCCTTGTTCCTCATGCTATTGATTTCTAGTTTTATTTCATTGTAGCCAGAGAAAATACTTGGTATGATTTCAAATTTTTTGAATTGTTAAAGACTTTTTGTGGCCTAATTTATGGTCTGTCTTTGAGAATGATTTGTAAGCTGTGGAAAAGAAAGTTTATTCTATAGCTATTGAATGAAAAGTTCTATTAATAGCTGTTAGATCCATTTAGTCTTTAGTACAGATTAAGTCCAATGTTTCATTGTTGGTTATCTATCTAGACGATCTGTTCAGTGTTGAAAGTGTAGTGTTGAGGTCTCCAATAATTATTGTATTGGGATCTATTTCTGACTTTAGCTCTGATAATATTTGCTTTATATATTTGTGTGCTCCAGTATTGGGTGCATACATATTTAGAATTGTTCTATCTTCTTGCTGAATGGACCACTTTATTATTACAAAATGATTTCCTTTGCCTCTTTTTATAATTTTTGTCTTGAAATCTATTTTATCTGACAGAACTATAGCTACTCCTGCTGTTTTTGATTTCAATTTGCATAAAATATCTTTCTCCACCTCTTTATTTCTAGTTTACATGTGTTTTCATAGGTGAAGTGGCTTTTTTGCAGACAATGTATAGTTGGCTATTTTTTTTATCCATTCAGCCGCTTTGTGTCTTTTGATTGGAAAATTTAGTTCATCCACATTCAATGTTATAATTGATAGTTAAGGACTTACTACTGCCATGACCTTATAATATTTGATTTCTGGTTGTTTTAGGGTGCTCTCTTCCTTTATACCTTCCTTCTTGTCTTCTTTTGTTAAATAATTTTCTATAGTAGCATGTTTCAATTACTCTATTTTATTTTTTGTGTATCTGTTGTATGTTTTTCAATTTGAGGTTATTATGAAGCTTGCAAAAAACCTTTTATGGTTAATTATTTTAAACATATCATAACTCTGCTTACAAGCAAACAAATGAACAAACAAAAAGAAATCTAACAGAAATCCTATTCTTTAACTACATCCACCCCACTTTTTAACTTTTTATTATTTCCATTCATATTGTTTTATACAATCTATCTCTCAAAAAGTTGTTGTTATTTTTGATAGATTTGTTTTTTAGTCTTCCTATTCAAGATATAAGTGGCTTAAACACCACAATTACAGCAATAAAGTATTCTGCATTTGTGTCCTTACTGTTACTAGTGAGTTGTATAGCTTCAGAATATTTATTCTTGTCCACTAATGTCCTTTTCTTTCAAATTGAAGAACTCCTTTTAGCATTTCTTTTAGGGCAGGTCTCATATTGATGATACCCCTCGATCTTTGTATGTCTGCAAGTCTTTATTTCTCTTTCATGTTTGAAGAATATTTTGCAGCATATGACATTCTAGGATTAATGTTTTATTCTTTCAGCACTTTGAATATAGCATGCCACTCTCCCCTGGCCTGTAAGGTTTTCACTGAGAAGTCTGCTGCCAGATGTTTTGGAGCTTCTTTATTTGTACATTTATTTATTTTCTCTTACTTCCTTTAGAACCCTCCCTCCCTCCCTCCCTCCCTCCCTCCCTTCCTTCCTTCCTTCCTTCCTTCCTTCCTTCCTTCCTTCCTTCCTTCCCTCCTTTCCTTCCTTCCTTCCTTCCTTCCTCCCTTCCTTCCTTCCTTCCTTCCTTCCTTTTTTCTTACTCAGGAATGGGCACTGTAGCTCTAACTCATTCCTCATGCATCAACCAGTGGCAGCCTAAGCATCAACCAGGAAGTGTTTCTGTATAGTGAGTTCAACACTTAATTTGGAGTCATACAGATCTGGTTTCAAATACTAATATGGACACTTAGAAATATGACCTTGAGCAGATTACTAAACACCTCTGAGCCTCAGTTCCACCCCCTGTAAAATTATAGCAGCCTGGACGGGCTGCAGTGATAACTATGTAAAATAACACACTAGAGTGCTTTGTGTTTACAGATGATATTTCTCCCAATTCCAGCTGCCCTGGCTCAGATCTTCCTCCCTGGTTTGAATTATTACCACTACCCTTGGTACCTAGCTCTTGAAATTTGTTTTTTTGATTCTATGTTAGTATCCTGTTCCCGTGTGATATCTGCCCTAGCTCTTATGATTATGTGATCATCACTGGAGTTCTCTGATTTTACCAATTTGCAGTGGACACTCTTTCCAAAGCCTGGATCTTATTTAAATCTTTTCTGTAAGAGACTGTCCTGGGTTTTCTGGCTTTGGAGACTGAAGGGCAATCAGCTTGTACCAAAGTTCAATTACTCACCCCCAGGGCTTCCCTGCGTGTTTTAAGTTCCCAGTGTACCCACGACACGTGTACATTCATTACACATCATTAGACATGGGCTCTGTCTTATGTAATGTCCATAGATCCAGGATGGAGGAACAATCTGCAATTGTCAGGAGTATGACAGGAGTGTCAAATAAATGTGAAATTACCAGTGTAAATTGTGAAACCAAAATTGCCCTTCTGTTTGTTCCACCATTATATAAATACAGAGAAATTTTGGTGAAAATCAAGCCTAAATAAAAGAAAAAAAAATATCTGTGAGCACCGGTAGACAGAGGCATTTTGGACCACATGAAATAGAACTTTACAATTGTGGTCATGCCCTACCACTGCGTTTTAGTACCTGTGGCTGTGCACTTAGGACATAAACACAAATGAAAAGTGGTTCCATTTTGGAGATCACAGTCTAAACAGGCAAGGAGACAAGGACATGGACCACCACCACACAGCTGATAAGGGTGTCCACTGGGGGAGAGTAAAAGAGACAATGGGAACATAGATTGTGCCCCTAACCCAGACTAAGACATGGGATGAGGCCAGGAAGGTCTCTCTGCTTACATTAATGTATAGTTATTGAATAAAAGGCTACACTGTGAGTTCAACTTTCATCTGGGCATGATTTTCTGGTTATTTTAAAAAATAAAAACATCTGTGCATTCATTCATTTAATAGATATATATTTAGTGCTGATCGCATGCTATGCTCTGTCCTAAGGGCTGGGTATTCAATGAACAGAACAAAAATGGTCTCCACCACTGGGGGCTCATCAAATAGCGCTGACAGATATGAACCCAATAGATATACATCAGCACTTCACATTGCAATGGGTGCTGTGAATGGAAGAATTAGGTGTTATGAAAAGGCGTATCAGAAGAACTCTAATTTACTTGAGAGGAAGGAGTCATTCTCATATTGAAAACAGTCTTCTGTCCTGTTTCTTGACTTTTGTTTCATTCATTCACCGCGTATTTCCTTTTTTTATTTACTTATTTTTCTGGTTGATAGGTAAGATTTATACATATTGATGGCATATGACATGATATTTTGATACATGTATACATTGTAGAATGCCTAAATCAAGCTATTTGACATATTCATTACCTCACTACTTATTATTTTTGTGGTGAGAACACTTAAAGTCTGTATTCTTAGCAATTTTTAAGTATGCAACATATTGTTATTAACTATAATCACCATGATAGGCAATAGATTTCTTGGACTTATTCCTCCAGTCTAACCGAAGTTTTGTGTGCTGTGACCAATATCACCCCAATCCTCCCACCCCTAGCCTCTAGTAACCACCATTTTACTTACTGTTTCTATGAGTTTGACGTTTTTAGATTTTGCATGTAAGTGAGATTATGTGGTATTTGTCCTTTTATGCCTAGCTCATTTCACTTAGCATAATGTCCTTCAGGTCCACTCATATTGTCACAAATAACAGGATTTCCTTCTTTTTTGAGGCTGTGTAGTATTCCTTTGTGTGTAGATGCCACATTTTCTATATCCATTGATCCAGTGATGGACACATAGGTTGATTCAATATCTTGGGTATGGTGAATAATGCTACAATGCACATGAGAGTGTAGATATCCCTTGGACATACTGATTTCATGTCCTTTGGATATATACCCCATAGTGGGATTGCTGGATCACATAGCAGTTCTATTTTTAATTTTTTGAGGCACTCCTGTAATATTTTCCATAATGGCTAATTTACATTCCCACCAAGGGTTTCCTTTTCTCCATATCTTTGCCAACACTTGTCTTTCTTTCTGTATTTTCTTTTCTTTCTTTTTATAATAGCCATTCTAACAGTGTGAGGCAGTATCTCATTGTGGTTTCAGTTTGCATTTCCCTGGTGATTAGTGATGAGCATTTTTTCGTATACCTGTTGGCCATTTATATGTCTTCTTTTGAAAAAATATTTATTCAGGTCTTTGCCCACCTTTCTGATTGGGTTATTTGTTTTCTTGCTGTTGTTTCAGTTCTTTATATATTTTGGATACTAACCCCTTATCATATGTATAATTTGCAAATATATTCTGTATTTCACAGGTTGTTTCTTCACTCTGTTGATTTTTTCCTTAGCATTTTGGTTTGATGCAATCCCTTTTGTCCATTTTTGCTTTTGCTGCTTGTGCTTTTGGAGTCACATCCAAAAAATTATTGTCCAGACCAATGTCATGAAACTTTTCTCCTATGTTTTCTCCTAGTAGCTTTATAGTTTCAGATCTTAGATTTAAATCTTTACTCCAGTTTTAGTAGATTTTTTTGTATACATTGTGAGATAACAGTCTAATTTCATTCTTCTGCATGTGGATATCCAGTTTTCCCAGCACTGTTTATTGAAGAGACTGTTCTTTTCTCATTATGGGTTCTTGGCTCCTTTGTTGAAAATCAGTTGGCTGTAAATGTACAGATTTATTTCTGGACTCTCTATGCTGTCCCCTTGGTCTATGTGTCATCAGACATTTTCTAATCACTTGCTTTGGGCCAGAATTTGATCTGAGAACCTAGGATGCAGATATCAGACTGGGCTCACCAGGAGCTTAAACAAACCTGCTAGGGAGGCATACTAAAAATCCTGATGAATCAGAAATCATATTTCTGAAACTGAAATTTACTTTCATAACTCGTGCTATGTTTGCTATCACACCAACCCCACAGGGCAGGTATTAAGATTATCCCCACACTACGGATAAGGAAAGAGGGGCATTTAGAGGTTTCCATGATGTGGCACACATGAGTGTGGGAGGCGCTGAAGCACGTGTGTAAATCTGAACCTTCTTTTGTCCTCTGTGTGAATGAAATTAGCACCAAATAATAGAAGCCAGCTGTGGATTTGAGAGAAGGGAATGGCGAGGGGTGTGGAGGGGATTTGGGATCAAGAGAGTCTTCCTAGAGAAGACAGCACTTGAGCGGAGCCTTGGAAATGAGTGGGATTTCAATAAGAGGGACTCTGCTGGGGATAGGCAAGGGGATAGAGTGAAATGACCCACTAAATTGAGGGAACAGCATAGCAAAAAACACAGAAATGGCTTTGTGATCTGTGTTTGGGGATGAATTTGGAAGTGATGGTTCTTGGAGACAGTGGGTCTGGAATGCTGATTGGGCTACATTATCTAGGGTGACTCAAAAGAGCCTTGACCTTTTTCTGAGGCCCATGGAGAATTATTAAGGACCTTTCAGTAGGAGACCAGTATGATAAGAGCTTTGGTTAGGCTGGCACCTGCAGCGTAAAGGAGTGAGAAGACACAGTGGGAATTTTCAGTACTTCCTTCTGCCATTGCTATGGAACAGGGGCGGCTTAATAATTCTGTGGCTACTACCCTGGGTGACCATAATCACTCAAATTCAAGGACTGGTGTTAGAGATGAGATGAATAGCTTTTGGATGCGAGTTTTAATCTGATGCTTGGTTGATTAACATGCTTCAGTGGCCATAAAGGGCAGAAGCTACCAGTGGTTGGCAAACGAACTCAGACTGGATGAGGGGAGAGGGCATTAGGAAGTTCCACCCCCTGCCCTAATAAGTCACCCGCTCTTGTACTCTGGTGCTTCCTCTTGTGCCACACTTTCCATCATCCAATCTATACTCTGTCGGGAGGGCCCCAAGAAGCAGCACACTCTACACCACATATTGTCTGCATATGTTCCAGCCATTGCTCTCCTTTAGTCCTCTATTTGTTGCCACTTGTGAATTTTGGAAGTTGAAGCTCTTGGATCACAGATGCCCAGGCAGCTTAGAGACAGAAGCAGGCACATTTCTACAGAGACGAATGGGTCCCTTGGCCATGTAACCCTGAGCAGTGACTGTCGACTTTCTTGTGGAAGTTGTGTGAGGGGCTCACATCCCAGCAGATTGGAGAGTTACTAGCAACTCTTCAAATCGTATTGGGAGTTGTATGGCTTTCAAAGTGATTCTGCCAATGTTACTTTCCTTTCCGCTCCCAAAACCCCAAGGGAGTAGGAGTTTTTATGCCTGTTGGACAGAGAAGGAAACTGAAACTTAAGAGAGTTTAGGGTCATTCGATTCATAGAGCAGGAAAACTGGGCTGGAACGCATGTCATCTTGCTTCAAATATAGAGCTCTTTCCATTACACCACATGGCCTCTCAGAAGGCACTGAAAGCCTGCAAGGGAAAGGTGTTTCTGGCACCTCAGCACGGAAGGGAACTCTGACCACATTTTCCCATGGAAACATTTTCACCCATGTTGGTTACGATCTATGGCTCAAATAGTAAAGTACTGTGTTTCAGCAGTCCACTTGCCTTCCAGCCAATCTAGTTACATTTCACGTAGCACCTCCTCGGGAAGGCTATAACAAAAATTTTAAGAGACATTTTGCTTACCCTCGTGAGGGATGCAGACATACGCAGAAGCCACTCAAAAACAGGAGCCCCATAATATTTCTCCCACCAAGAATGACTTTTCTTTTCCTTTCACCAGGGAGTCCAGCCCATGTTAGAAATATTCTATCAATGACATGGAGAGGCATTATCCATGACATTAATAGTTACAGTTTTAGAACAAGACATACCTCAGTCCTAATCTATGCCACTGTGATTTTTTTTAAACATGTTGGCCTTTTCTTTCCTTGCTAAAAACCCAACTAGCACTGGGCATAAAATATATTCCATGCGTGTGTAGACCCTCTGAGAATTCTTCCCTTGTGGGACTCAGCTATGATTCTTTGCCTGCTTTGTGGACGGCTGGTTCTCATTATGGGAGGCTTTTGAAACAGCAAAGTAATAATTTGTGAAGTAAGGCCTATGAACTGGTTGGTTTAGCAAATTATGAATTTAAAAATAATATCTGAAGCTCATGTCAAAGTCCTGATTAAATAGGAAGTGCACATGTCTACACGATCCAAACCTGGCAGCCACCCCATCTGAGACTCTTCTCTGCCCCCCTGGCTCATACATGCATCATTACGAAAATCACAAGAGCACCCTATTATTTAGGGCCTACTTTGGACCAGAGACTGTTAGGATCTTTCTGTATCATACTGCCAGTCCTCACAATGCTGCAAGGAAGGTGTGACGACTTTCGATTATAAAGAAGAGATAGAGGCTCAGAGATGTTCTGTGACCTATTCGAGATCACCGTGCTCTTTCTTCTATACCAAGCCATCCTGAGAGGCTGAGCCAGCTCTGCTGGTGATCAAATGCTTTGGGTTTACTCAGGGAAAGAGGTAGGCTGCTTCTTCATTTTTTTTGTTTTTTACTGTCTTTCCTTTGATCAAAATGTCCGTTTCAAAGTGTTTAAATCATCTCAAGAGCAAGTATGAGTTCCTGTGTCTGCTTTTCATAGTCTTTCTGTCTCTTCCTTCACTACTGTACTATCTTCTATCACTTCTTGTAACTGTCATTAAAAAGGATAGTCTCTGGATTATATGATGGGCTTAGTAATGAGAAAGTCACACTCCCTAGAACTGTATCTTAAATAATGGGTAATAGCCTTGACATGAGGCTGTGAGGAGTCTCCTACAACATTTTGGTAGTTATTTTGACTTAATCCTTGTTTTCTCTGCCTCATTTTGGGGGCTTTTGCTGTTTCTAGGTGAATGAAGATACTTGGTGGGTCATTAGGGCACATGAGTTGTTTCTAAAGCAAGAAGTTAGCCTTACTTTGGAAGGTGGCCAGCCCTAACATTCCTACCTATTACTTTTCTTATCCATAGTTAATGCCTGTGCCAACTCTCTGAAAACAGTGTGGTTTGGTAGAGAATTTAGTGGAAGAAAGACGTGGGTTTGAGTCTCAGCACAGGAATTTACTTGCTGGGTGACAGGGGCAAGTCATTCAGCCTGAATTTCCAAATTTGTAAAATGGGAGTCATCTTCCTCCTTCTACTTCTCCTCTGCCTGCAATTCTTCTGACTCCTCCTCTTCTTCCTCCTCATCCCATTAATAATCATAATGATCATCCTTACGGTGTCGTTACGAAGATTAAATGAGATGACGGATATAGAAGGAATTTACGAAGTCTAAGTGATTATAATGACACTGATAATGACAATGGTTAGTTGCTTTGTCATCTCTCCAACATATTAGCTGCTGCCTCCAGCAGGGAATGAAAGTAGGATACTCATTCTGTGTTATCTCTCAGTCATGTACCTGTATCCTAAGCTCTCGGAGTCTAAAGCACTAGGCATCTGGAGCCTCGAATCTCAACCCTTATTTCTGCAAGACGCAGGTGAAGGATGGTAGTCCATGCAAGACCTACTCCCCTAGAAGTTTCCAGGAGCATGACTACTAGCTGTAGTTCTACTCCTTTTTCCTCCTGCCCAGGAAATCATATTTATATGCAAATAACTGTGAGGGAAACTATTGTACAATTGTCTCGATCAGTTTTCAAAATATGGTCCTCAGGCCAGCAGCAATAGCATTACCTGGGAACTTGTTAGAAATTTAAATTCTTTTTTTTTTAATTTCACAATTTTACAGGGGTACGTATGTTTTAGTTACATAATTTGCTTTTGTACAGTTTGAACGGAAATTATAAGTGTGCCTTCAGTCAGTTAGTGTTCATTATACCTGTTAGGTGTGAATTCACCCATCCCCTCCTCCCCTCTCTCACCTACTTAGTTTCCTTTGAATTTTACTTCCATGTGTGCACGTAATTTGTTTCTTTTTGAGACAGGGTCTTGCTCTGTGACACCAGCTGGAGTGCAGTGGCATGATCATGGCTCACTGCAGCCTCCAATTCCTGGGCTTAAGTGATCCTCCTGCCTCAGCCTCCTGAGTAGCTGGGACTACAGGCATGTGTCACTGCACCTGACTAATTTTTAAATTTCTTGTTGGAGACAAGATCTCATTATATTGCTCAGGATGGTCTAGAACTCCTGGGCTCATGCAATTCTCCCACCTCCGCCTCCCAAAATGTTGGGATTACAGACACGAGCCACCATGCCTGGCCAGAAATTTAAATTCTTAAGGCCCACCACAGATCTACTGAATTAATAATTTTAGAGATAGGTTCCTGTAATCTGTGTTTTAGCCAGACTTCCCCAGGTGATCCTGCTGCATGATAAAGTTTGAGGACCATTGGTCTAAATTATCAAAAACACCAAACACTTTTCATTATTTTATCTTTTTTATTTGTGACTAATAACTCCTGACTTATTACTCAATAGGTTGTAACACTGTAAGTGAGACTGTGACTGAGTCACAAAGCAGTCTGCGTGTAAGAGCCACAGGAAGGAGTCACATGGCCTTTGGCTGCTAGTGACAGTAACCTCACCTCCAATTGATTGAAATGATAAGGGAATGTATTATCTCTTATTACCGGAAGTCCCAAAGTAGGGTGTATGCAAACGTGTCATTTCAGGCATTCATCCTTGGGTCTCTAAAATGCCTTGTTTCTGCCTCCAATTGTGCATTGGTTCCTTCCTCAGGCTGGTAGCAAGGTGACTACATGGCGTGATCACAGAATGCCGGCAAGGCTGCTAAGCGCTGTATCCACATATGTTCAGACGCAGACATGAGCTCTCTTTCTGTGCTTCTATCTTGAGAGAGAGAGAGATCTTTCTTGGAAGCCCTTTGGCACGCTCTTGCCCACCTTCTCAACTGGACAATGATGATGAAATGTAGACTACCACTGACACATTCATTCACTTTCTAGTTCAGTAGAAAAGTCTGGTTTGTTCTAATTGAACTCTGTTTTTATCCGGCTGTGTGACCTCAGGTAAATCACTTTCCTTTCCATCTGGAAAATAGAAGATTCACTTCGTTGGTCATTAAGAGCCCCAGCTCTGACTCCGAGGATGTCAGATGACAGTATTTCAACTTCATGTTTGAGAGGGACAGATTCTTAAGAGCCTGGATAGCCCTGAGTTCTAGTCTCAAAACTGTTGCTGTCGGTGTGAGTTTGGAGATGTTCCCTGATGTCGCACCTCCATTTCTTCAACTGCAAACTGAGCATCCTGATGCCAGCCTCACAGTATTTCTTGAGGATTAAGGAGATTGTGTATGCAGAGGACCCAGCACAGTGTCTGGCCTATGGCAAGAAACTCAGTGCTTGGTCCAGTCCATGAAACATGCTTCTCTCTCCACCACTTTCCCCAAACCAATCTCCAGAACCGCTCTAGGCCCAACAGTTCTTTAAATAGATGGGAGAACCGAGGTCCAGAGAGGGCTTGTGAGTCACAAAGTAGGAAGTCAGTCAGAGAACAGCCCACGTCCAAGCCCAGGTTCCTTTCCTGCCTGGGGAACCGGAGGGTCAGGAGTTGCTCCCTCCCCTGCAGGACTTGGCCATCCTCAGTAGGCAAATGGAAACCTCGAGCAATGATGTATAAGTCATCATCTCTTTACACAGTGGAAATTACTCTGAAAGGGTAATTGGGCTTCTCCTGCCTGGCTCTCTGGAGCCTTGGAAATGGCTACAGCAATCCTCTTCCTGCCCCATTCCCACATTCTCCCAACCTACCAACCCCTTCCTCCTTTTGGCCTGCCTACTCCCAGCTGAGGGCCAGGGCTCTAGTTTGTCCATGGAACTCTAGCAAGGCCTGTGTCTGGGTGGAGAACACATGGAGAAATCACACCTCCATTTTTTGTGGCCTCTCACCTAAGAGATAGAATCCCAAATAACACCCATTTCCCAGAGTCTACTCAGAGGTGAAGGGGAGCAATAACAGGAAATACAACTTAGTGGAATGAAAAGAACTTTGGATTTGAGCCTGGCAGCTCAGTTTGCTAGTCCTGCCTCTGTTACCTACAAGCTGAAGGGTTTTGGAGAAGTTTCTTCACCTCCCTGGGCCTCAGTTTATTCATGTGTAAAATGGGTATCAGAATGCCAGCCTTGTTAAGCCTCTCAGCATTTCATGAAGAACTATGAATTAAGTCATTCAGTAACCACTTGTTGAGCACCTGCATGTACTAAACACTATTCTAGAAGCTGAGGTTAAGGCATTGAGCTGGCTCCTATCCTGGAACTATGTTCTAGTGGGGAGAGGATGAGGATAAAATAATAGATGTGCAAATGATGTCAAAGAGTAATATGTGTTTGAAAGAAAAATAAAACAGGGTATGGGCATAGAGGTTGGGGGATGCTATTTTAGTTAAGGACCTCAGGGCATACCTCTCTAAGGAGGTGACGTTTGAGCACAGACCTGAAAGATGTGAGGGAGTAAACCATGTGGCTCGCTGGATGAAGACTGCTCCAGGCTGAGGACATAGCAGTAGCAAAGGCCCTGGGGCATGCTCAGGGAGCACCAAGGAGGGCATAGTCATTGAAATACAGTCAGCAGAGGGAGAGCAGAAGGAGTCATGTGAAGTTTTGGATGGCCTACTAATAAGTGCCACATACACTGTAAAGTTCTAGTGCAACGTGAGTGCCTCAACCCATAGCCACTTCTGCTTGCCTTGGGAATGTATTTTATGCATCAAGGGCAAACACTAGGTTGGACATTTTATATTACTATTTTTATATTATTGAATCCTAAAAACACCCCATCAAAGGGGGAGTGCTTCTTATTCCTGTTTTACACAAGGAGATGCTAAAGGCAGGAGGTCCAGTTGCTTTGCATGTTGTGGCAGACTTCTGGTTCTGGTTTTGTTTTTCTTTTTTATGATGACTGTTTATAGCCACTGACATCCATTGGGCACCCAGTGAGGGAGAGGTGGAAACAGGGAGGCAAGCTGGGCACTGGGAAAAGGCTGGGCAGGAGCAGAGACTTCATGGATACATTGCCTAGGTGGTTTCATTCATCAACAGCATCAATGTGAATAAAGGAAGGAGTATACATACTATGAGCTACTGGAAAGCACACAGAATGAGACGTCAGAGATACTGAGGCCCTGTATGCAAAGTAGGGTTCTTCTGATGTGCCAGGATAGTGAGTATTTATTGAGAATGTAAAGCATTTCAGTCACCTTCAGAAGATGTGAAAGTACCTCTAACCTCTACCCTTGCTTATAAAACCCAAATCTCAGCTGTGCAATTTACCAAGTGACCTTGGGCAAATTACTGTACCTCTCTGAATCTTGATATAGTCCTCTGTTAATTTGTGGAAATTGCTATCTTATAGACCTGTGAAGCTGAAAGGAAATGTATCTGGAATACCAGCTATAGTAACTAGTATTGTGAATGCTTAAATCCTATGAATTATCACTGTCATTGTTAATAATAATATTATTATCAGTTGAGAAAGCAAGACAAAAATGCAAGCAGTAGTTAATGCCCCACTCTCATAGGGTTACTGTAAGTATAAGGAAGGACTAAGCACTTAATAAACACGAATTAGTCTTGTCTAGGTTGTCCTTTAAGTAAAATGAGTTGTCTTTTAAGACCTCAGAAAGCCAGGTGGTCCCTCTCTCATCTGACCTTCCATTCTTGCCCCTTTGCTGTTCTCTCTTCCCTGACCTTGGCTGAGCGCCCCCTCCCAGGGAAGTCAGGTATGGTTTCACAGTGCACAATGCTACTGCATCTAAGCTCACCATTCCAAGCGTGGACATCACAGACATGTGTTAATCATTGTCTTGTTCTAACAGATTTTCAGATACATGGAAGGAAAGTGTCTTAAGGAAAGAGATGCTCTTTTCTTTTTTTCTGATTTGCACAGAGGCACCATTTAGGCTAGCAGTGGTACTCTGAGCTTTAGTCTTCCGGTCTGTAAAATGAAGCCTGGAAACAGATGATGGCTCAGGCCTCCCATGGGCTTTAGGTCCTTGCACGTCCAGAAGTGGGCACTGCACTAACTAAGCTCATGCAATCTGTGTGACTGTGGAGAGAGGAACTGTGATGTGGACTGTGACCTCTTGGAGACCGGTGGGTCCTGGAGCCTCTACCTTAACCACAGGTGCCCGTAAACTGAGGGTGATAATCCTAACCTGCCTGCCTCGCAGGATTGATTGTGAGCATCAGATGGAGAGAGAGTGCTTTGTAAACCCTATGAGCTGTGCAAATTTGAGGGATTACTTACAGCACAAACATACACATTCATATATGTGAGTATTCGTGTGTGTGTGATTATGTATATTGTATATGTGTGTGTCAAATTTATATTTATATATATAAATAGTGTATGTAAAGCTATAAACTCACAGGGTTAGGTATGAATTAGAAGCTTATAAAACATATTTACTTGTTCAGGGTCACCCAAGGCAATTACTAAAAAGTAGGAAAAACTGACCAGCCAAATTTTCCAAGCCTAAAAACTCTTTTTATAGTTTTCGTTGTGGATTGAAGAGAGAACTTATTTCCTCTTCTCTATTTAAAGGAAAATTTTAATATAAATGAAGAAGCAGGAGAGTCATTGTAATTGAATGAAAAAAAAAACTGTTTGTGGGTGGGAGGGATCGATGAGGGGGAGTTGGGTGAAAATGACGACCACCCGCTCACTCTCCCTCCTTTTCCTCCCACACAGTGTGCCCCTGGGAGAGCTGGCACCCGAGGTCAAGCTGCCCTGGTCACGTGCTTAAGGGCATCTGTCTCCAGTGGAGGCCCTGTGGTTGACCCTGCTTCTTCCCTTCCTTCCTTTTTATGTCTCTTGGTCTTGGTCTCTTTCTGTCTCCATCTCTGTCTGTCTGTCTGTCTGTCTCTCTCTCTCACATGCACACACACACACACACACACACACACACACACACTCTTGGAAATCTACCTCTCTCTGCCACCTCCCAGGTCCCACCTCTTCTCAGTGATTCACCTCAGCCTGGTGAAATGGTGTCGCTCGCACGACCAGAAAGCCTGACTCATCTCTGCCCAGACCTTCTCTCCACCCTTCTGGATGCTGCAGCCTCCAGGGATGGGAACGGAAGGGGGATGTGCACTTTCGCCTAAGTTCAGTGCGAGTGTAGACGGGGAGTGGGTGTGGGGAACGGAATGGGCTCAGGATCTCACTAAATCCTCCTGGTGCCTTAATGTGGTCCCCAGCGGGTGCCTCTGGAGGGTCCTGGTCAGATTTGGGTTTGAAGCTTGAGTTCTTCTCCCACCTTAGGGGAGACGAAGAAAGACAAACAGTCTCCGTTATCTACTGAAGATATCCCAGCTATCTGCTAACCACGGACTTCAAGGTTTATATTTAGAAAGGGAGGGAAGCTTTGGGCATTCAGCATTTTTTAATCTCTGGGCACATAGTTTGTGCAGTTCTGGTTTGGGAGGAGCAAGTAGTGCTAAATGCGTGAGGGTAACTCACTTTACCTGATTTGTTGAATTGTTCTTTTCTGCATACTCCATATGAAATGTTTCATGAATTAGTATTTTTCATAATAACAGTAATAATAAGTTGCCATTTATTTATGTTTACCATGTGCAAGGCAGTATGCTAACTGCTCTGCATACACTATCTAAATTCTCATAAGATTTCATTGATTCCATTGAGATAGGCATTTTCATATTCATTTTACAGATGTAGAAAATGAGACTTAGATGAAGTCACTTACTTAGAGTCATTTAGCAAGGTCAGGACTCAAACTCAGGGCTGACCACAATGTTGCCTGTTCTACTTTTCCCTCCCCAAAGGAGATTTAATATTGGTGCCTTAGTAAATTTAGTTGTCCAACTCAGTAAACGTGTGGAGGACTCATGGAGGGCGGGTTCCTTGTCAGCCACTGCAGGGGGGTGGTTATGAGGCTGCATCGGTCATGATTCAGCTCAGAGCCTGAATGAAGAGAAAAGAGCACATGGTACAGCTCCTAAAGTACTGGATCAGGAGTCAGAAACCTGTGGTCTGGTCCAGTACCTCTTCAGGTGGACGCGTTTCTTTCCCAAGATTCAGTTTCCCTTCTGTAAAATGGGAATTTTCACCTCCATCGTGGTGTGTCCACCTCACCAGGCATCTGTGAAGCTTAAATGTGGCGAGATGGTGGGGCATGCGCTGTAAACTGTGAAGGGTTTTACAAAAGGAGAGAGATGTGGGAAGAGAGAGACGGCCCTCGTTGTAAAGGGAGAGGAGAGTCCAGGGGCTGATGGGCAGCCAGTGTGGACAGTGGAGGTGAGCTCGGCTGGGCAGGGACTCCAGGGCTAGTCAGACATCAAGACACGATAACATTAATTGGGGAGATTTCCTGGTGTGTGAGTCTCTGACACACAGGTACACAAAGAGCCCAGGCCAAGATGAGGAAGCGAAGTGATAGGAAGACATATAGGAAAGAAAATAAAAAAGAATCAGAATATTGGGGCAAACTATCAAATTGGGTAAAGGAGAGAGCTACATGGACATGGTTTCTATTATGGTCATTTGCTTTGGCAGGTAGAGGTAAACTGAGTTTTACAGCGTCTCACAGGGAGGCAGGTGCACAGGCCAGTCTCCCGGATCCCTGTTTAGGGGCCTTTCACATGAGATCCAGTGGCCTCGCTGGATTGCTCCTTCCAACACAACTCAAAGGTCCATGCACAATGAAGCCCTAGCATTGCCCTCATCCCCACCCCATGGGATTTCTTCCAACTGGGAAAGGAAGCCGTGCTTGTTCATTGACTCACTCATTGTGCCTAAGCCCAGGCTCTGGGCTCAGATGGTCATTAAGACAGGCCAGGTCCCTTCCATAAATTCTCCCTGTCCATGGGGGAGGAAGACGGCTAACTAGGTAATCACAAGACAACAAGGTAAGCACCACGATGGAAGGAGACACAAGGAACAGCAGGAACCCAGATGAGGGGCCCTGAACCTTACTGGCTGGAGGCAGAGGGTGGCCAAAACGAGCTTTGTGAAAGATATCGGGTAAGAGCCAAAACTCAAAGGATGAGCATGAGTTGTCTCAACATCTGTACGAAACCTTGGCTGAGTCATTAGTCACCTCTCTGGCTTCACCCCTCCCTCATTCATTCAGTGGATCTTTGATGAGTAACTACGGTGCCCCCCACACTCTGCTAGACACTGGGGAAACCAAGAACCAGGTGGACGAGGCTCCTGAACTCACGGAGCTAACAGTTCAGTAATAAAATGAAAATACAGAGGTAAATAAACTGACAAACACAGCCACTATAGGATGTCACTAGGGCTTGGAAGGAAACCAAGAGTTCTAGGATGAGGCACAGTCGAGAGCAGGCAGTAGGGGTTTGCCCTGGATGGGGCGGGGCAGAGGGTGCTGAAGAGGTGGAACTTCAGCTGAGATGACAGAAGAGAAGACGCCAGCTCTTCAGAGAACTGGCAGGGGAAGAGTTCTTTACCATCACGCTTTGTGTGCCCTGGTATGTCCTCGGGGCTGAACATTAACACACCTCAGTAGCTCCCAAAGGAGGCCTCCTCTTCCTCCTGCTAACTCCAGAAGTAGCTATCTGACATTTTTGTCACCTTACCTGGCACTGTGTGAATGTCTCTTAACCATAACCCCTTACATACACATCATGCTTTGCAGATTATAAAGTACTTTTATAGACTCAATTTATTTCACTCCTCATGACTCCCTTGCAGAGGAGAGACTGATATCCTTTTCTTAGAGACAAGGAGACCGAGGCTCACAGAGACACAGCAGTTAGGAAACGTGTGTCATGGGGGAGAAACCGCAGGCTTTGGAATTGGATCAACCTGGGTTCAAATTCTAGCTTCACTGTGTAGTAGCTGTGTGATTGGGCAACTTGGCTTAACTCTCTGGGCCTCTCTTTTCTTCCGTACAAAATGAAAATAATCACTTCAACCCTGCCAGATAATGTCTCGTCACATGTGTGGACAGAGGGGCTCACGGGGCCCACCATCAGCAACCTCATGGGTTTTGCCTTTTTGCACAGAGAGGGAGACATGGAATGACGTGAATGAAGCCCAGAGAAAGTTGGAAGTAGGAGAGGATCTGAGAATCTGATGAGAAGCACATTGTACAGTTGGTTCTTCCCACCTCATGATAGTATAACATTTGGGGATGTGATTTTAAGAAGGAAGAAAAGGAAAGAAAACCACCCATGGGTGAGTGCTTCAAAGGGGACAGACACACACTGTGGTCCTCAGAGAGTGGAGGGGGTAGGGGGCCCTGGCTTTCCAATGACCTTCCTCCTCCTCCCCAGTCTGGTCCCTGAATCAGCTCTCCTGACACATGTTAGCAATACCCACTGAGGCCAAATACATTAGCATCCTTTGTTCCCGAGACAGTGGGGATGACAAGGGCTTCTATGGCCCTAATTTATCCAACTGTATAAAAGGGAAGACTCTACTAGCCAAGTGCAGATTAATGCTATGGTTAATATTATTAAATTCTATTTTTATAACAAGTTGCTGGACTCCTTGGTGGATTGCACATAAAAGCAGCCCTTGCAATTCTTCCTTGCTAAACTGTGAGCACCACAGGGAAAGGGCTTTGCTCGTGTGATTCAGAGCTGTGTCCACAGTTGTAGTCCTTTCCCTGGCACCTAGAGGGTGTTTGATAACTGCTTGTGAACTGTGTCAGCAGTGGGGCTAACAAGTTTGTTCTGAACCTCGATGAAGAAGACCTATCAGTTGCTCTTTCCACAAACTCCTCCAAGGCAGAGAACATTTTTATATCAGATACCTCTGGGCCCATGTCATAGCCTCTTGGTCCATGTCTCTCTCAGGCACAGCTGTGGAGAGCAGTTCTGTGCACACCCAGGCTCACCTTGTGCTTCCAGTGACCTCAAACACAATTTCTGGCCCATATCCTTGTGCAAGACTGATGGAGCTCTCTAGGCCCATGTGCAAGGACAGCTAAAAAAATAAAAAAAAAGTGTTGGGAAATTAACACCCCTGGGTGGGGGACTCAACCAATGAGGATCAGAAGTTAGAGGCTAAGTGCTCCAGTCCCCTGACTTCCAGCCAAACAATTGCAGGAGTTATCCTGTTCACTTCTTAAAAGGTCCCTGCATAATTAAGCTCCCATTGTGCAGAACATCAAACTTGATGACACACTTGTATATTGACTTTGCCTCCTCTCTGTCTCTTTCTTCCCTTTCCCCTGTGCCTGCTTCTTGGTATCATCTCCCAAATACACCATCTGCACCCAAGCCATAGTCTTAGGCTCTGCTTTCAAGGCAACTCAAACTGAGACATTCTTCTTGACGTTTGTGTTCCCAGCCATCAGCTCAGTTTACCGTGCACAGTAGATACATTCACTCACTAGGCAAATATTTGTGGAGGACCTGCTGTGTGCAGGCACAAAGCTCACGGGGCTCACGGGGCTTACGGTGGGGGATATAGACAATGCAGCAATTCGTCAACATATGGGACATAGCGATACATTTTTGAAGAGAAGTAAAGTAAGGAAAGAGGATATGGGTAGAGGGTGACAGTGGATGCTCCTTTAGACTGGGTGGCTGGAGGCCTTTCTGAGGAAGTGACATTTAAGCAGGGATCTGGGAAAGGAGAGGGAGTGAGACATGCAAAGATATGGGGAAGAGTTCTCCAGGTGCGAAAACCCCAGGTGCAAAGGCCCTGTGGTAGGGGCATGTTTGGCATGTGAGGTGGGGAGGAAGGATGCCAGCGTGGCTGGAATGACCGAGTGAGGAAGGGAGCCCAGGCAGTGAGGAGGACTGGGCCAGAGGAAGCAGGACATTGGAGATACTCAGTAAATTCTTCCTGTGTGATAGAGCCTTTGTACCCCTCATCCTAGGCAGCGACTGATGATAGGAAAGGCTCCGGTTTTGGAGTCTGACAGCTCTGAATTTGAGTTCCAGCCTTGTTATTTAAATGGAATATGACCTTGGGCAACTTATTTTAGATCTGCAGACATTGTTTTTCACTTATAAAATGGCAATCCTGAAACTTACCTCATAGGATTTGTATCTGGTAGGACGGCTGATTGCAAGTAACAAAACAAAAGGAAACTAGCTTTGGCAGAAAAGAAAGAAATTATTGACTCATGTATCTGAAATATCCAAGGATAGATCTAGCTTCAGACACCACTGGGTCCAGGGCTTCAAATGATGTCATTAGGACTTGGTCTTTGTCCCGGGAGTTAGTCTGATCCATCAGGCCTGAGTCACTTGTGTCACTTGTTTTTCTTGGCCTCTGACGTGAAATGTCTGACCATTGATCACATGCCAACCTCTGAAGGATGGAGGGGGCCTTAGCTCTACCTAAATCATATTGACTGAGATTGGAGAAGAGCTGGTTCCCCAGTGGAATACCGGGGTGCTCTTGGCAGAAAGAGGCATGGCTTTACAGCAAGTCAAAGCAACAGATGTCCACTAGAGGGCAGGCATGAGGATGCGTCAGAAGTCTCTTAGCACAATGCCTGGCACATAGGAACTCTAGATATTTGCTAGACCACCGTTGCCTTTTTTGGAGCCCTTATTTTTCTTTCAGTGCCACATGCTTCCTATTTACTGCAGATAGATCATTAAGGATGCAGCCTGGCTAGCGCAAGGAAGAGAATTCTAATGTCAGGTGCTGGTGTTGAGGAAATGGGAGTGGATCCAGTGATTGAACTTCAACCACTGAAGTTCAATTTCACAGAATTCAGTAAATAGCTGTATGGCCAGCCTTATGTTGGACACCTGTAACACAGAGGTGACCAAATCACAATTCCTGCCTTAAGCACCTCTCACTCTGGAGGCAAATGTGTGGTAGAAGCACAGACTTTGGCTCCCAAATGTCCTGGCTCCAGCCTTTACCATTCCTGGGTGGATCTTTGTAGGCAAGTTATTTAACCTTCTTTGAACCCGTTTCCGCATTTGTAAAAGCACAGTTAACTTAATTCATTGAGTTGTATTGAATTTTAATCAAGACAGGTTGTTTCGAATGTTTAAAGAAGATAACATAAGTGAAAATGTCTAGCATTACTGATGTCATCTTATAAGGTCTAAGTAAACATTTCCATTATTCCTTCTTTCCTTGCTTCCTTTATTGTTTGCTTTCTGTCTTCCTTCCTTCTAAAACCACTTCCTTTTGCAAAAAACAGGACGTTAGATACCTGAAAGCAACTGAATGTGACAACTAAATATTTTGCATCAGACAAATTAATAAGACCCGGTGAGGGTGAGGTAGCCGGGGTTAGGAGAACACTGACATTTGTAAACGGTCCATGTATCAGGTTGTGCTCTATCTGTTATCTTCTGTAATCCTCACCTGATTCTCTGAAATGGCTATGACCATCTCCTTTTCAGCTGAAGAAGCGGTCTCTAAGAGTTAAATCATCTATCCCTAGGCAATATAGTTCATAAGTGCTGAGCCTGGCTTCAAAACTAGGTCTCTTCTGCCCCTGAAACCCGCTCTCTTTCCACCATCTCATACTGCCATTATGATAAAGGTGAGAGTCATTACATACATTAAAATAACATCATGTTCTGAAAGAAACAAACCAACTGCAACTGATAGGAGTGAGGCGTTTAAAGATGCATTTTGTCGCTGGCAAGGTCTCGGAATGTCTTTCTACATTTGCCCAAGTAAAGGCAAGGTGGGGAGGTGCAGAAGGAGCCGTGCTTCTCCCTGGGCACTACAGCAAAGCAGGAGAGAGATGCCGGGCCCAGAGCAACCCCCAGATCCCCTCGGTGTTTTCCTGAAAAGAATATGGAGCCCTGAGCTGGGGACCTTTCCCCTCACCTGGGCTAAATAACTCATTGCAACCCCCCCTCCCTTGCATTCTGGAATTTCTTTGCTGCTTTTCTCCCAACCTGTTTTCAATTTGTTCTTGTGGCCGGCTTTGACTGTGACCTCAACTCAATCAGAAGTGAGGGGGTGAGGGGGAAAGAGAGAGCGAGGGAAAACAAGGAGGATTGCGGGACTGCTGAAAGGAGAGGGAGAGAGAATTGAGGTAGTGGGTGTGGCTTTTAGGAAAATTACTCCGTGCTTTGTTGGGTTGGTTCTGAAGCTGCAGCAGAATCATGATCAACCTTTTCTGCAGAAGGTAACGAGAGCAAGGCTCAAGTCTGAGTGGATAAAGAAATGTGTGGGGGTCTGGCCCCAGCCCACTCGGGTTACAGCCCCAGAAGAGCTGTAATGGGGAACAGGCACATTCCTGTACAGCGACTCCCAACTTCCTATCTGTTTTCAAGGAAAGAAAAACAGAAAAAGAATGTTAGAGACTTGCACAGGCTTGGGTGAGGCGGGGGCAGCAGCCTGGGTTCTAGGAAGGTTCTACCACGTGGCCACAACAGTGTACCAGGGAGGAAGGGACAGAGGCCTCTTATAGCAGAGTGGCCTAGTGGAAGGTACATGGAGCTCAGATGCGAAAGAGCTGGGCTTGATTCTGGACTCCGCCCCTGAATAGCTGCAAATCCTTGAATTAGGGTGCAACATTCCTGAGCCTTGGATTTCTATCAGGGAATGTAGCACGGTCCGGGGATTCAAACATTTTAAGCAATAAAACTTTAAAACTAAGGTTTTATGAACAGTTTTTAAAACAAAAAAACTAAGAAAAACATGGACCATTAATGTATAAAATGGATCAAACTGGAGTTGCTTTAGTTGGAAGTTAGTGTTGCGGGGGAGACTGGCCCCAGCCTCACCCCTATTAGTGTTCATTGGTACCGCTGGAGTTGTTTATATTTTAATTTGCAAACCACTGTTGGAATATGTGACATTTTGGAAACCTACTAAACTCCTGTCTCTTCTGGACTTTGTATCTTTCTCAGAAATTTCAGATTTAAGAAGACAGCAAAGTGAAATCAGGCACCTAGCACAGCACCTAGTGCATCGTAAACGCCCAGTGACTACCAATCTGTCACATGCACATTGAATGAAATGGTCAGAAATTGAAGAGGAAGCGCTCCTGTGTTAGCTTTGAAAGCTTTTCAATTTTTGGCAATTTTATCTCATAGACTACAGAAGTCAAGACACCAGATTTTTGTCCCAAATCTACTTCCCACTCTATGTATGGGCATGCATATGTCATTTTCCTTCTTTGATCTTCAGTTTTGTCACCTGTGAAAGAAGTTTGGATAAAAAAATGATCTTTAAGAGCCCTTATCTTTGCTCTGTTATGATGATGAAAAAATAAGAACAACAAAAACAATGATAGTTAATATATGTTTTGAGATCTTACTGTGTGCTAGACATTTGGCTAATTGACTTGTATACAAGTATTTGATATGATATCCACAACACTATAAATTAGATACTGTTATTATGATGCCCATCTTACAAATGAGAAGCCAGATGTAAAGAGTTAAGGAACTTGTCCAAGGCAAGCAGTAAGTGGGGGTGTACCAGAATTTAAGGCCAGGCAGCATAAACTTAGAGCCCAAGCTCTAAACCACTGCACTATGTTATCGCTCATGCAACTGTACCACTGCCGGATGCAGAGGATGGTATGTTGTGGAGTCACAATGTATTTGTTGAAGAGAGAAGTCCCCAGGCCTTTCTTAGTACTCCCTCTCCACTAAGTGAGGAAGAACACTGAGAGGTTACTTCATTCACCTGTCTCCATCTAAGTTGCATTTAAACCTTCTGAGACAGAGTGCCAAGAAAAGCAATCTTACAATTTGCTTTATAGGTTTGTTCTTGTACTTAACAACCCTTCCTGTTGTCAGATTACAAACTGTAGAAGGTCAGGGACCATTTCTTTTATTGTCTCATTCCCCAAACCCATAGAACTAATTCAAGTGTGGATTGAATAACATTGAGAAATCTCACTTTCTAACACTATCATTTTAAAACTTTCCCTAGGAGGCAGCATCGTACAAAAGAAAAGTCATGGCTTTGGAGTTAGACGGATAGGGGTTCAAATCTCTGTGCTTCCTAACTTTGCAATCTTAACCTCAGCTTAACATTATGATATGATAAAATCTAACTTGTTGGGTCACTTTGAGGATTAAATGGACAAAAAGGAAAGTATGTACTAAATGTCAGTTCCCCTCCTTATAATGTTTTTCATTTGAAGACCATTTATAGAGTCCCAACTAGACTTGGGCACCGAATATCCTCATAATCACCTTGACGTGACCAATTATACTCCAAGTTATCCAGTTCTTTCACTCGAATTAAACCTATAAGCCTTAGAATTCTTTAGAACTTAGACCTCGTGCTGATCTTACTGACCTGATATGTATGTGGGACTTTTATCCATGGTCCAAATTATTCTGAAATTCATGGAAAATCTGGAAAGCTGTGCCCATTTGAAAATGCATGTCAGCCATCTTCTGGCTTCAAGGCAATTCATTAATCCAGGCACAAGCAGACTGAATTCCCTCACGAAGAGCCAGCCCATTCAATGGCTATCTGGAAACAAATTGAAAAGCAGACAGACACGGATCCAAGCTCAAAGAAAACAAATACGAGCAGCCAGACTGAGAAACCAAGTGAAACAAGACCCTCACTCCATCCAGGGACTAGCCCCGAGCCTTTCTCCCTCTTTTTGTTTTTATCTTTTCACACCACACATTGCTCTGTTTTTACAGTTATGGGAATGGAGATATTGTTGGTTTATGATTGGACTGGGAGCAGCTGCCATCAGAGGCCTACAGAAGAGATGTGGGATTCCACACTGTGTGGTGAATAGAAGCTTCATTCACCTCTTCATTTTCCAGCGAAGCCTCTGGTTCTGGGCATCTTTGTTTCTTTCTAGACTCTTGGCTTTACTTTCTAGACTCCAAACCCATAACAGAGCCATTGACCCCTCGCAACAAAGAGGAAAACAGACATTGAGAGGTTTAAGGACTCCCAACCAAGGGTGGAGATGATATTCAGTCCCAGGTCTGTTTTGTAATAGCAGCTGAAACTGCATGTTGCGGTTGTTGACATCAGCCTGCTTCAGACGCTTGCTGTGGCATCTACATGTCGATTCTATGAACGGCATATTCCTTTTTTAAAAAAAGGAAAACGAAAAACAGTAGCCATCAGAACTGCTCTACCGGACTACAGGGACAAACACGTTATGAACTGCTGTTCAGCTGAGTCCAGGGCCAGCCGGGCAATTCAGTGAGACAAGTGTCACAAGATCCACTCGTGAGGCTGAGAGTCAGTTTTTTAGAACTGTGCTTCTTTAGGGTTGACACTTTTCTTTGAAAGAGCAACAGGAAGTGATCTGTATATTCTGCTCATCCAGTTCTGTGGTAGAGAAGCACCAAGTGTTTTCAAACACTTGGCCGACATTATCCTTCCAGTATGGTTTCATTACGTTGGCTTATCCTTGATCCCAGGTAGTGAGGGTGTAACTGGACCGGCATCCTCCTCGTGTTTATTATTGGGAATATCCGTGAATAGAGAATCTGAGGGACTCTACATCAGGCATGGAGAGAACAAGAAACAAGAGTTGGGAGGCCCCGTGTAATTTCATGCTGCACTATCAAATACCTCACATGTCAGCTTTGCTCCTAAATCATCCAATTTTAGAATTGGAAGGGAACTAAGAGGCCATTTAGTCTGGCTCATTTACTTTATCTATTTTTAAGTAATTTTTATTGATTTTTTTCTTGTTACAAAAGCAATATATGTCTATTGAATTTAATTTAAAAATAGAGATAAGCAAAAATAAAATAGGAAAAGTGCTCATTATCTCACTCTCCAGACAGAGCCACTATTAAGCATTTGCTTTATTTTCTTCCTTCTGTTTCTAAATACACGTATATATAAAATTTCCACAAAATTAGATTATTCTGTAATAGCGTAACCTGCTTTTTAACGTCACAATATGTCACGAATATCCTTTCATATGCTTCATATTTTTCCGTAAGTTATTTTAATGACTATAAAATATCCCATTGCATCATTGAACCACAATTGATACAACCATTTCTATACTGTGGAACACTTATTTCTAAATTTTTGCTAGTATAAATAGTACTGCAATGTTTGTCCTTATAACTTTTTTCTTTTATGATGGGGATTTTTGTTGCCCTTATAACTTAATCTTTCTGCACATCTCTGTTTTTATTTTATTTTTTCTAGAATCCTGATAGTGATTCTAGCACCTTCATCTTATAGAGGAGAAAACTAAAGCACAGAGATGGGAATGTAGCTGCCCGAAGCTGTAATAGTTTAGCAGCACTAAGACTAGATCCCCAGATCCCAGATATTTAATTATTCTTTGTAGTCTTCTTTACTTTCTAGTCTTCTCAATGAGTTCTCTTTCTAGTAAACTTAAGCTGCTTCCTAAAATCCAATGACTAGGTTGACTTTTAGAAATCACGGAATTGGAGCTTGTTCTACCACCGTTCCATCCTGGCCCATGACCTTCATCACTAATCAGTCCTAGAACTCTTCATCCCTTAGCTGCACTAGGTCTCTGTCCTTCTCAACATAACACTCCACGAATCCAGTACCAGTGTACAGTAAAGGCCATTTGACATGAAAAGTATTTTACATCCTTAGTGCAACTCCTTTATTATACAAAGAAGAAAACTGCAATTCCAAGAAACAGGGACCGTGTTTACGGAGTTAATGGTGGTGACAAGGCTAGAATAGTTACTCTGGACAGAAAGAAAGCGCAGTCCTCTTGTTGCCTTTTCATGCATTTGTACTGCACAGTAATTTACTTCATTTGAGCCTTGCAAAGAGTCTTACCAAGGTAGGTATTAGCATTCCCACTTTACAGGTGAAAAAATTCACACATAAATTTGAACGATGAGTCATCAGAGCTATATATTAATCTGTGTCATTTTTATATCTTATGCTTTTTTTTTTTTTGTCCAGTAATCCTCCTGATAATGGTATCCAGACATTTCGTAGGTTTGGATGATAGCAAGAATGTCTGCTCACCAAGGCCTGATCTGGGGAGCTCATCTTTCTTTGTCTCCTTCCAGGAGAATTCCTGAGTTTTGCTGATGACTTACTCTCTGGCCTGGGCACATCTTGCGTAGCAGCTGGTCGAAGCCATGGAGAGGTCCCTGAAGTCAGTATCTACTCAGTCATCTTCAAGTGTCTGGAGCCCGACGGTCTCTACAAGTAAGACGTGTTGGGTGTGTGGGAGCGTGAAGCAGACAGAATGATTTTAAGCCAACAGGAAAGGCATGAGGTATTCTGTCCAGGCCAGCCAAATGTTTTATTGGCCAGCCTGTATGTGCATCTTGGGATTCTAAGGTTTGGAAGTGTCCATTTGGGATATAGACCAATGGAACAGAACAGAGAACCCAGACATAAAACCATCAGCCTACAACCAACTGATCCTTTGACAAAGCAAACAACAATGTATACTGGGAAAAAGAAGCCCTGTTCAATAAATGGTGCTGGGAAAACTGGAACACACAAAGGTAGTGCTGAAGGGTCCAAGAAGGCCAGAAATTCTAAAGCATTCCTTCTACTGGTGGAGAACCTGCAGCCCAGAGAGTGAAAGTGTCTTACTCAAGATCGTAGGGAAAGTTAATCAAGGAGAGCTGGAATAGGGATCCCCGCCTACTGTTCTTTTATCTCTTCTGTGCAGTCTTCTCTTAAAAATATTACATTAGCATATCTGAGATGTATATACATATATACTTGTATATATACACATGCACTAAGATATATTAATACATATATATTGAGATATATATCCTGATTTATAATTTCTTTATTAACAGACTCAGCCAGCCTCTTAGAAATAGTCCCATGATCACTCCTTTGTAGAATACACTGGAGTCACTGCATGCAAAATTCTGGCAATGTAAGAGGAAGTCTGTCTTGGAAAAGAAAAGGAGTTCATTTTCTGTTTTAAGTCTTGGTTTTTCCCACCTTGATGAGTGTTGCTACATCTGGATACAGCCATCATAAGGTATAACACAGAGTTCTAGAGACCAGTTCTCCTCATGTGTCCTGATTATGAAACCATAGAATACCTCCCTTATCCGCCCAGAAAGCTGAAGTTGTTAAGAAGTTGAGCTTTATTCACTAGTTATCCAACTAATTTATTTATTCTTTTATTTATTCACTCCATGATTGATTCACTCATCCATTTATGCATCCATCTACCCAAACATCCATCTATCTTCCATTCATTGCTCCCTCTGACCCTTCCCTCTCTCCATCCATCCATCCATCAGCCCTTAAACTCCTTCATTTCATTGACTTATTTATTCATCAATTATTTCATTCTCTCACATATTTATTCACTCATTCATAACTCACTTATTCAGCAGGCATTGTCTGAGAAGTTCCTGCATCTTGGTACTGTGCTAAGGACTACAGTTATGAATGTGCGTAAGATAGAGGTCCTTTTCTCAGATAACTTACAACCTAATGGTTGTGTGAAAGGCCACAGACTATGGATTCAAATCCAGCTTTGACATTTTTAGTTACGTGACTTTAGATAAGTGGTTTGCCTTTATAAGCCTCTATTTCAGCCTGTGTGAAACAGAAATAATAAAACCTAGCTTGCAGAGTTGTGAGAATTGAGCAAGAAACCCACTAGGGCAGTATCTCTAAGTATGTGCTCAATAAATGTTAGTCCCTCCACAATCTGTGAAGCTCCCTCACCTCTAAAACCCATCTCCCCCTTCCTCTACCTATCTGAAGACCATGACTCTTTTAAAGACCATGGCACCCTTTTGAAAACTTGACATATTCAGGCTCCTTGGAACACCCAATACATTGGTGCATGAACTCAGAAATATCACTGTAAGCTGAGAATTCAGCCTTCTGACCCTGGCTCTGTCACTTACTGTCTTTGAGATGTTGGGGCCCAAGCTTTATCTTCAGTCACTTGGGGGCAGTGAATGCTCTAGTAAATTAAAATGCTCTGCAAAGTAAAATAGGCTATCAGAGCTCTTCCAGTGGGACATCTTCACAGAGGTGGTAGGATATATCTCAAGCCTTAAAGAATGACCGTGGTCCTGGTAGTGAGTGATGGGATTGATACAGACTTGGAGAACATGCGTGACTCTATAGCCTCTTAATCAGTGAGGACTGACACCAATACTCTGGGCTCCGGGGTCACTGCATCTATGAAATACAAGTGTGTGACCAGAAAAAGAGCTACAATGTCACTTCCAACTCTGAAAATTATGGTTAAATGAAGAAAGTGGCATTGTTGAAAGATTTCCTGATGGCTGGCTTTGGTTTTTGTGTCCCTCGTTAAGGGTATAGACTGGAGGCAGATAGCCCTGGGTTCACATCCCCACCCTGCCCTTTATCATCCATGTGACATTGAGTGAGCCACTCAACCCTCTGCAAAAATGTGAATACTGCAGTGTCTGGCTCATGGGGACCCTGGGAGGACTAGATGAGTTAATATACAAAAGCTCTCTGTTTGATGATGAGCTCCCAGTGGGAGCATAAGACCTGTTAGCTGTCATCGCTATTGCTGTTGTTGCCCTTGTTGTGATAATTATTAATTTCAACTATCCCCCCATCATCCTCCAACTCATGGATAGATGGCATCTATAGGAGAGGAATAGAACCCTGTCTGGTGGTTCCTATCCACTAAACAGAAGGCGTAACCCTGTGTCTGGGTGACACTGTAGGGACTTGCCGTCAGCTGGGCTGGAATCCTACAGCCCCATTGTACAGAGAGCAATGCAATGTTGTATGGAACCCCAAAAGCAATTAACAGTGAGAGCTGACAAATCAACTGCTGTCCTTTAATAGAGATGAACACTTTCCCTCACCCCTTCTTTTCCTTATTGCCTGACACCACCCCTCCTTGCTACCTTTTGAAGTAGGGAGCATTCTTTCTTCCTCTGTCCTGGAAATGTGCTTGTCATCCTTGACTCTGAACACTTTTATTTTATTTATTTATTTGTAAATGGATTTTATTAATGGCCCTGGGATCTGGGCTGCTCTGACAAGGAACCAGGGTGTTGTTCGGAACGGTCTCCACCGGCGGCTCTCCTCCCGTGGAGTCTGACCAACTCAGTCTGGAGTTTTAAAATAGTTCCAGTGTCAATTCTTCAGGTTTCTGATTTTCTGCTGCTCATTTATTGTCAAAATTTGTTTTCTTCCTTTTGAGCCCAAAAGCCCACATGTGGCAGTGGAAAGAGCACAAGCGTTGGGGACAGGCTGGGCTGAGTGCGAATCCTGATTCTGCCCTGTACTTATCACCTGCTCCAGGGAAAATCATTTTTTCACTGCTCTGTGAGACAGTTTCTGCCTCTCAAAAAGGAGGCTGGTAATTGTCCCTATTGCACAGGATTCTGGAGAGGAGGGCTAAGCTTAGAAACTCCACAAACAAGGTTTACCAGAAGGCCTGGCACAGAGGAGGCCTGCAGGAAGTGTTTGCCACTTTCTTCTTCCTGCTCCATTCCCCTGGACTCACTCAGTCCCTGGCTATCAGTGTCTCTTTCTTCCAAGGACAGCCCCAGAGGAGCTGGTCCTATGAGGCAGACCGGGGTCCCACTAGCTATGGAAGGAATGACCAGCCTGAATTCTCTGGGGAGAAACAGATTGAAGAGGATGGATCCAGAGGAGAACAAGCTTGGAAAGAGCTGAGTTTTAGTTAAGCACAGTTGGACACCAAACCTGCCATCCATGCTTCTAGAAAGATGCAGGGGGAGGACCCATCTCTCCACCAAGCAGTTTGGGTTCACATCCTGCTACCACGACTTTTGCCTGTGGACGCTTGAGCTAAATGTTTATATTCTCTCCCTGTTCTGCAATTTCAGCAGCTCTCGTCCAGCATGAGCAAAGCTGTAGGGTTTATTCTCATCCTTTCTCTCCTTCTCTTCCTGGGCTCCTGCCCTTCTAATGTTTTCACCTCTCTCACTTGTGTTTTGCTCTACTGTACCTCGATGCTTCTCTGCCTGTTTCTCTCTTTTCTTCCTTCCCTGTGTAGGTATTTTTCTGTGTGGCTTCCTGTCTTTGTCTGTCTGATATTCTCCCTGTTATTCCTTCTTTTCCTAATTATTATTCTCTTAATTTCTGTTTCTGTTAATATAGCTCATCTCTCTGGCCTATTCTTGAATTTTGGCCTTTCTCTCTCTCTCTCTCTCTCTCTCTCTCTCTCTCTCTGTCTCTCTACCTCTCTATCTCTCTCTCTGTCGTTGCTCTCTCTCTCTCTCTCTGCCCCTCCATCTCTAATGTCCTCTCTCCACTCCACCTAGGAAGGCAAATCGGCCCTCCATCCCTATAACTTTACACAGAGCCGCAGGGTGAGACCAACTGGACGAGTGAAAGTCAAGGCTGATTTTCTGTCCTAAGCTCACCCTGGTGTAACAAAACAGAAACATCAGCACCCGTGCCCTGTTTAAATTGAATTTTCTTGTTTGTTTCATTTGTTTTGCTTTTGAATGAAAACAAACAGGAGCAACAGAGGCAGAGGGTCCCAAGAAGGTCGGACAGTGGGGCCAGCTTCTGCTCCCTTGGGTTGTTGGAGGACAAGGGTGACCCTGAGCAGGAGTCTCCACTCAGGGCCAGTGGCTCAGGCTAGGCTGGGTATCTGTCGTCCCTGCCCTTGCCTGGACAGAGGCCTAGACACCCTCCTCATAGCTGTTCTCCAATTTCCTACTACTCAAGGTAATTAGCCTCTGTCTTGTCTTGGCTGCCTTGCTTTTCTCTAATCGTGGATGGCTGCCAAAGGGTCCTCAGCAGGCATGCCAGCAGCAGCCAGGCCCGATTCCTGGGGTGGGGGGCTCATTCCCACACATTCAGAGGCTTGCCCCGGACCCACCCTCGCCTCCCTAGCTTAGGCTGTGTGAAAGGATTGCCAAGGGAGCCTGGCTACCCCAGCCAAGTGCCAACAGCCACGGTGGGAACAGAAGCTTAGGGGAAAGGCTCTTTCTTAGCAGGGGTGGGTGGGGTTGGAAGAGTAGGAGAAAAACCAAAGCCCTGGAGAAGGGAGGGAGGGAGGGCACTGCGAACAAAAGAGCCTAAGGTTGGGAGTAAGATGGCGATTTTCACATTGCTTTCAGTAATGCCTTTGGCCAGTTCTTCCTCCTCCTCTGGCCTTGATGTTCTCATCTGTGACATGGAAATGTTAAATTCAGTGGCTTCTGAGACTTGCATACTGAGGTAGGGGTGGAGACTCCAAATTGAGGTTCTGATTCTCAGTGCCGCCAGTACCTTCTGGTTAATAGACATAGTTGTAATAATATTTTATTGAGTGTTCACTATGTGCCAGGAGCCATCCTAAGGTATATGCACATTTAACCCATAACCCTATGGATATGGTAGTGGCACTTCTATCATCTCTCATTTCATAAGTGGGAAAACTGGGGCTGGGGGAAGTAATGATTTTGCTGAACAGTCACATGACAAGAAGGGGCAGGGCTGAGATTCACACCCAGGCCGACTCTAAGGCCCACCCTGCCCTCTCGTCCCCCCACGTGCTGTTCGTGTTCTTGTCCACTCACACGTGTGCAGTGGTCAGAAGCCCCTGGTGAGGCGTGAGTGGAAGGGGCTTTGTAACTGCCAGCAGCCCCGTTTGCAATGGAAAGAACGCTAGGCTGGGGGCCAGAAGACCCGGATCTCAGCCTGTAGAATGGGGAGGGGAGGTAGTTCCCACCTCACTTCCTGAGTCATAAGATGGAGATAATTAATCATACCTCCCCAGGTTGTTGCAAAGCTTAAACTGCATAGTAGACGAAAAAAGGCTTTGATATTTTCATAAAGTTGTGTGCATGTGTGGAGGGTCATCACTGCCACTCTGTGTTTGTCAAAGAGCAGCAACGGGAAGGGCAATAGATTTTTTTGAACCTGCATCCCCCACTATCACCACACACACACCTTTAAATCAGATGGAGGTAGGTTTTCACCTTGTCTCCAGCACCTGTCCACTGTGTGGCCTTGGGCAAGTTCCTTCACCTCTCTGTGTTTCAGTTTTTTCATCTGTAAAATGGAACCATAATAGGACCTATTTATAGGTTGTGAGGATACAATGAACTGAAACACGTAAAGAGCACCCGATAGAGCCTGGCTCATTGCAGATGCTTCACAAGTGGCAGGAGGAGGAGGAGGAAGCATGGTTGCCACTATTTGTGATTATATACTTTACCTAAGCAGTCGGGCCGGGAGTGGCCCCTATGGACACCATCGTGTTCCCAGCATTCCAGTGGGAGAGGATTCATCGCCCACACGAGCCCCTTTCCTCACCACTTCCCAGGCACACCTTGCTCGAATATGCCAGTCTCTTCCTTCCTCAAGGCTTTGCCTCTGCTGTTCCCTTTCCCTCTTCCTTTGGCCCTTCCCATGATTAGTTTCTTGTTCTCCTTCAGGTCCATGATTAGAGGTCACCTCCTTAGAGAGGCCTTCGCTGATCATCGTCTACCATAGATCCCGCCTACCACACACACAGACACACAAAGCCACAGTGCTTACTAAGGCCGTGATGATTTCGTATTTGTTTCCTTATTATCGTCTGTCTTTTCTCACTAGAAGGAAGTAAGAGCAGAGTCTCTATCTGCCTTGTTCATCTTCTGTCCCTGGTGCCAAAAACAGTGCCTGACACTAGTTAAGAATGCAATAAATATTTGTTGAATGGTTTGAACAAATTTCCAGGTTGGTATAGAAATCCTGTAGACACTGACTTCTCCCCTTCACTCACACATAATTTCCTACTACTTTCTCAGCAAATGTTCAGGAGGCACCCACTGTGTGCCAGGTTGTACCAGGCACAGTGCCATACCTCTACATCCATCTCTAAGTTTCCATGTCTCCATTTCTGTCTTTCTCTCCTTCCTTCCTTCCTCCCTTCCTCTGTTCCTTCCTTTCTTCCGCCCATGCCCTCTAGCTCTCACTCGTTTGCTTGCTCGCTTTCTTTTTCTTTCTTTCCCTTTCTCTCCCTCCTTTTCTTTCTTTCTTTTCTTCTTTCTTTCTTTCTTTCTTTCTTTCTTTCTTTCTTTCTTTCTTTCTTTCTTTCCTTTTTTCTTTCTTTCCTTCTTTCTCTCTCTCTCTCTTCTTTCTTTCTCTCTCTCTCTTCTCTCTTTCTTTCTTTTTTTCTTTCTTTCTCATAAATCTTACCTAATTTAATCCTCAAAACAACCTTCTAAGGCGGTTGCTGTTATCTTCATCCAACAGATAAGGCAACTAAGACCCAGAGAGGTTAGATCACTTGACCAGAGCCACAGAGCTAATATGTGAAGGCAGATTTGAACCCAGCCAATCTATCAGCAGTGCTTGAACTCAAAATCACCACACTAAATCGTGAGAAGAATTGGACATGTAAAAATGGCAGGGGTCGGAAGGTGGAAGCTGTGAGAAGCGACCTTTTTACAAAGACGAGTTGGAAACAATGTGGAAAACCAATCTTCAGTTCTCACACCAAAAGCTATGTGGCTACCACTGAACTTCGGACTGTGTCCTGTCCCTCCAACAGCCACAGTGCCACACAAACAGCTGAGCCCCGAATCTGTGTGATGACCCCTGCTCATCCCGAGGGAGGGACTTCTGTTGTCATTTTTGAGATGCCCTTGATCCCCAGCTGTCACCTGCTGAGTTGTTTCCCAGCGTCTCCAGACTCCCATGTGTTTCTGCAAACAAGTCCAGGCTCCTGGCCCAAAGATGCTGTTCTAAAAGCCCAGGGAGCTTGGGGCCTTGGACAGAGAATCCAGGGCTCCTCTCCACCCCAGGACACCATCTCTCCCTGAGCACAGCCTGGGCAGCACATCACAGAAGCATCCAGGGCCACTGCCATGGATCCTATAATTACATATTAGTTGAAATCCCAATGTTTCCTTTTATTTACATTCTTACCCTACCCTCTTTATTTCCTCTCTTTGTGCCAAGAATCAGCACAAACTTTACTGGAAACAGCATGAAAGTCATCAGGAGACCTCCAAGCTGGCTTTCAAAAGTGCATGCCCATTTGATAGAAGGTGAGAAACTTGAGGGTCATCCTGCCTCTAGCCCTAAGTGGCCCTGGGCAAATGGCTTCCACTTTGGAGTCCCCAGTTTCTCCATTTTTAGAAGAGGGATTGAAAGAGGTCATCTCAAAGGACCTTTTCATGAATTTGAAGGCTGTGCATGTCAGGAGATGATGGAGGCAAGGAGATGGACCCACACCCCTGGGAACTGGGGAGGTGAGGGTCTGGGTCCAGGTGAAATGATAACATTCAGCTTCAGGCTAGATACTTCTGCCTTCCCTTAGCTTCAGGGACCCTATCTGTTTAGTGGGTCCCCTGAGCCAAGACCCAGACAGGACCTGGCCAACTCCTGAGGGGACTTTCAGCTCTTATGAGAAAGGAGATGTGTGCAGATGCTGACCAGGGGCCTGGGCTGCAGCCTCTGAACCGTCACAGGCTGAGGCTGCGGCCCAGGGTTGGTCCAGGACACACCAGGGAAAGAAGCCAGGAGGGGCCTGACAGAGTTCCTGTCCTGCTCTTTTCTGGCTTTCTCGTTCCCACTGTGAATTTTGCTCATTCTCTTTTTCCTTTTCATTCCTCTGTTCCTCCCTCCATCCCTCATTCTCCCTTTCCTTCCTTCCCTCCCTCCCTCCCTCCCTTCCTTCCTGCCTTCCTTCCTTCCTTCCTTTCTTCCTCTCTCCCTATATTCCCTCCCAGTTTTCTAATATCTCTCCTTTGCTTTCTTCTTCTGTCCATTTTTTAATTATTTCTGTCTGGCTTCCCCATCTTTCCCTTTCTTTCTTCTCTCTATTCTTGTTCTCTGTCCTGGTCATGGACACTACCTTCCTCTGGGTCACTCTGACTTCCTGTCCATCTGTCTCTGTCTTTTTGTCTCTGTGTGTACCTCTCTTCTACCTGCTCCCTCTCTCTGTATCTCTATTTCTCATTTTCTTAGCATTTGTTAGTGTCTGTCTTGCTTAGTCCCAGGATCTCTCTTCTTCCATCCTCCCATGCGTTTTTCCTTCACGTTCCTTTCCCAGCCCACGCCCCACACTGGCCCAAGTGCAAGGGTCTGTACCTATTATCTGACTCTGGGGTGAACAGCCAACTGGGTGTGGTCCAGGGTCCCAGAGCTTAGCAGGAGCTGCGGGCCTATGATGTCCCCAAACTCGGGTGATATGTGAATTTTCCTTGGCTGTGGTGACCAGTCACAAGGGGTCAGGGGATAGGCGTGAGGGCAACAGCATAGCAACTCAATTCCGTCTACTCTCAGGTCACACTGACCTCTCCAAAGTGCACAGTGGGGGCCCCAGAGAGGGCAAGAGCTATCCTCAAGCCAAAAGCAAATACAGCCACGTATCCTAAGCCAAGAGAGACTCGTAGAGGAAAAATAACGCTGTTTTTCAGCAGACAGACAGTGAGGCTCCTAAAACCTGCTGGGGACTCGCAGGCAGGCTGTTTCTTTCCTCACACTGTGTCAAGATCTCATCCAGGAATGGGACGCCAGCCAGGGTTCCAGAAGGACAGGGCACAGGCTACCCATGTAGCCTCATGGGGCGGAGAGGGAGGAAGGAGCGGGGCTGCTGGAGAGCTGGGCCTTGAATCCTGAGCAGAGGAGCTGGACTGAATGCTGCAGGCAGGAGGGGGGAACCAGGAGGGGCTTTTGAGGAGGGACGGGATGTATCTTAACCTGTGTTTTGTGGTGACAACTCTGACCATGGTTTGGAGAACAGGCTGGGTTGAGTGGAGAGTCAAGGTGGCCATTGGGTATATGGAGAAGGGAAAGGGCAGAATCCTCACACATTTAGGGATCCAGTGAGTATTGCCCTAAGTGGGGAATGTGCTGGGCCAAAGCGGAGCAGCAAAGTCTCAGCTCAGTTCTGGAAACAACTGGAAACAGTTTTTCCTGTTCTTCATAACTGACCACAGTGCAGAGCATTCAGGAAAAGGGCATATTTCTTGGCCATCTACAAGGTGCTTCACGCTAAAGTGGGTGCTTGGGCTGGAGAACTACCCAGGCCAGAGTCTCTGCCCTCGTGGAGCTCACATTCGTGGCGGTGAGACAGAGGAGGGACCAGGCTGTTACGTGATGGCCTGATGGGAATGCCAGGGGCTGTGGGCACACCAGGGAAGAGCCACGAACCCAGCCAAGGCAGCGCTCTGCCATAAAATCCTCCTGAGGAAGTAAGAGAAGGGGGTATAGAGGGTAGAACAGTGTCCGTGAGAAATTCACATCTACCCAAAACCTCAGAATGCGGCTTTATTTGGAAATGGTCTTTGTGGATGTGTTTAGTTAAGGATCAAGGTGAGATCATTCTAGACTAGATTGATCTCTAAATCCAATAACCGGTGTCACTCTAAGAAGAGGAGAGGACACGGAGAGACACAGAGAGAGGAGGCATGTGAAGGTGGAGGCAGAGGCTGGAATTATGCCACCCCCAGCTGAGGGGCCATCAGAAGCTGGAAGAGGTGAGGAAGGATTTTTCCTGACAGCCCACAGCCCTGCTGATGCCTTGAGTTCAGACTTCTAGCCCCCAGAGCTCTGGGAGAATATGTTTCTGTTGTTTTAAGCCACCAAGTTTGTAGTGATTTTTTTTTATAGTAGCCCCAAGAAACTGACATGAAGTAAAGAGGGTTTTGGACAGAGGACAGATTGGGAGGCGGCTGGGAGGCAAGAGTCAGCGCGATGCAACAGAGAGTGTAGCTGGAGTGTGGTGAGCAAGGGGACACATCAGAGTTGGGGCTACAGAGGTAGGCGAGGATCTCACTAGCCACTCTGGGGCTCCTCAAAGAGCCAGGGAAAGCTTCGAGGGAGATAATGGGTGAACCTCCAGGCTTCATGGCTGCAGAGAGGAGTTGGCTTTCAAGGAGAAGACCAAGCATCTGAACCATGCCCAGAGGAGAGGAAGCAGGTCACTGAAGGCCCTAGAAATGATGTCCCTGAGTAACATTGGAGTGGACTGGAATGTTTATTCAAGTGAGGAAAAGGCACAGGAGAATGAACCCTCTGTCTTCAACCCTCTGTAGAGTTGTGCAGGAGTCAGAGGGCACAGATGTGTTCACTGTGACCCCGAAGAGCAAGGACAGTGGCACAAGGCTACAAGGGAGGTTGATTTCATCCCACTGTCAGGAAACATTCTCTCCCTGGTCCTCAGTGGGCTGACAATCCCAGGGGGCAGTGAGAGGCCCATGATGGGGCAGTGGGGAGCAGATGTGGATGAGGGAAGCTCTTTGCCATGCTTTGTTAGGAGGAATGTGCCAGTGATGTCAATGGGTCAGTGTGGCCAAATGCTGGATAATAGGGAGGAGTGGGGACTGTGGTAAACTAGAAATGGAGCAGAGACTACTTAGCTACAGCTACTCATTACCATGTGAGAACGCTGACCTAGTGTTGAGAAATCTTCCAAGCCAGAAATCTAGATGTTTAAGTGAGACCTCCTAATTAGTACCTTCTGGCAACTAATTTAAAGTTGGCTGAGTAAACTAGTTTTGTAGGTAATAATTAACCTGCAGGTCATTAATTTGGAAACTCTAATCTAGGTCAATTCTCTCAATGTACAGATGAGGAACCTGAGACCCTGAGATACCCATAGGCTTCATGGTCAAGACAGGGCTAGGATTAACACATTAACACAGGAATCCTGACTTCTGATCCATGGCACCAATCAGTAGGCTGTGACCATCACTTTCTACCTTAGTGTCACCTTGTTAGAGAGAAGGCACAGAGACAGTTCAGCACAGGGAGAAGTTCCTGGGGTGGGGTCACAAGCCCCAGGGCCTTGAACAAAGAGCTGCATCTTTCTGAACCTTAGTTCCTTCCTCATTACAATGAGGGAGTCAGATGGAGAAGTCCCTTCCTGCTCTTACTATCTAGGACTCAAGGGATGAACTCAGGCTAGAGACCAGGCCACCTCACTTTTCCCTGCTCCACCTCACTTTTACCTTGACTTTCACCTCCCAGGCCACCTCACTTTTACCTTAACTGTGGCTCCATCATCTTGGCTGTGGCTCCATCACTGTGCACTGATGGTCCCACACCCCTCCCACCTCCAGCTGTGAAGGAGGCTATGAGCAGTCTTGAGGGCATCACTGGAGAGGTGTTAGCAGACTGCAGGGGATCACCAGTAATGATGTGTAGAGAGTCAGAAGTGAGACAGAATCCAGACTTCTGGCATTCCTTTTCTATTTTGTTCCCCTTTCCCCCAGAGCAGACTCTCTCCTCTACCAACAGCCCCATTCTCCTTTCATATTTGAATCACAGAATAGTAGAGCCTGAGACCACAAACATCACTGATCTATCTGAACCCTCTCTCTTTAAAGGAGAAACTAAAGCCCAGGAGGGACTGAGGCTTGCTCTAGGTCACTCTCAGAGCCAGTGTCAGAGCTGGGCCAGACCAGAGCTCTTCACCTCCACTATAATCCACCTGCTGCTCTTTTGTCCTAGATCCAAGCATCCATGTGCCCTCTTGGGCACAATCCTCTTGGGTGTCTGAAAGGCTAAGAGCATGGGGTTTTGAGTCAGAATGTCCTAGGATTATTTCAAATCTCAGACGGTTTCTGACTGTATAAGGTACTTATTCTCCCTGAGTATAAATTTCCACATCTATAAGGTGGCGGTATTGCTACTTGCTATGTTAGATCCATGTTGCGAAACCAAATACAGAGTGGTTAACACATGCAGAGCTCCCAGGCAGACAGTGTCCATCACAACATCAAGTACATGCCAAGTACAAGAAAGACCTTTCTTTAGTAGGTCTTCATCTGCTAAACGAAAGGGGACATGAAGGGGACTCAGGCTTGGTGAATTGTCCTGCCCACTGTGCAGTTTGCTCATGTCTCTTTGTTCTCCTCAAGCATCTCCCAAGAGCGCTTAGGACATGAGATATGGCTAATTTGGGGTCACTTCCCCCAAACATCTGACACAACAAGAGTGCCTCCCCTGCCTCTTTTGTTCTTCTACTGTTCCTTGAACCTGCCCTAGTGTAGTTCTCATTATCATAGAGAACCAAGACTCTCAGCAATCTAAGAATAGAACAGGTTTTAGAAACCATGTTTTAGGTACCTGTGAATCCCTAACATATGGCTTGTCACTTAGCAGATAGTTAATTCAGCAAACACCAAAGATAGTAATAGGTATTGCAGGTTGAAAGGATGGAGCCAGTCTTTCACATAAACCACTGTAGCTATTAGCCAAGAACATAGCAATGATGTGGTCCCTGCCTGCCAGTCATTATCATCACGGACCAATCATTGAATCTACTACATGCCAGGCATTATACTAAGATCTTCAGTTAAGTCTGCTAATGCTGAACGTTAACAGTAAGGTACCCTTTAATATAGGTACTATACTTATTCCCGTTTTATGGATAAGGAAACTAAGATAGGCTTAATGATTGGTCCAAGGTTACCTCATTAGTAAATGGCAGAGGTTTTAACACAGGTTATCTAGCTCAAGCCTGCATTTGCATGTTCTTATACATTCTTCTCTTAGGCAGTGACCAAGCTGGGATTTGAAGTCCTATGGCTAAGATTGAAAGCACATTGCCCAGTGTTGGAGAGAAACTTGAAAGCAGCTAATTGTCCTGGGGGTACAGGGTGATTTGATTTGCCCCATAATGAAGGCCTGGGAATTCTGAGGAGGCTGTGATCTCCAATAGCCAGCGTGTCTTGCAGGAGGTGCCTTGGAGCTGGGTCTGAAAGAATGGATAGCACCGAACATTTAGAACTGGAGAAGTTATTGCATCAGAGGCAGAGTGAAGAGCTGAAGGCAAAGAGATGGGAAATTGAAGGGACACATATGGGGGGCAGTAAAAAGTTCAGGACAGTTGAAATTTACAGTATATAAGGTTGGAGAGGCAGGCCTTGTCATGTGGACTAAGGAGCTATGGGAGGGGGGTGGGAGTGAGCAGCAGTAATAAGGCCACATTTGGGTTTTAGAAAGATCTCTGTGTGATAGGAGTTAGGGTAGGAGAGGCTGACTGTAGGGAGACTATTGGGGTGCCTTATAATAGTTCTGGTAGGAGATAATGGACCGGGAATTAGAATAATGGCAGGGGGATAGAGAGGAGGAGACCGATGATGGAAATCACTGTGTTTAGGGTTGTTTTACCCCCAGTTTTCTTTGGGAATCTATCAAAGGGCAACCAATAATCCAGCCCCAGTGAGAAAACAGAGCCTGAGATTTGAAATTTTAAAATCTGGGTTCCAATCCTGACTCTACCAGTTTGTAGCGGTTCTATAACCTTGGAAATATCACCTAACCTTGGAGACCAGGCCTTTGCCTGCCTCCAGAAAGTGGAAGTAATCAATTCTATTTCATGAAGTACATGTGAAATCTAAATAAAATATTCCATATGTCAATTTCTAGCACCTAGTAGGCCCTTTATTCACGTGAATGTCCTCCCATCCTGTCCTTTCCATTTGTTTCACTTTCATTGTGCAGTAAGCATTCACAATTCTCTCTCTCTCTCCACCCCCTTCACTGCCCAACTTCACTCTCTCCATCCCTCTTTCCCCAGGATGTCAGAAATGAAATAACATTCTTTGCATGTTTGTTCTAAAGCTCCTGGCAGCCTTCCCAAAGACCCCTGGCTGGGTCAGGACTGATTTGCATTAGCATGTGTGAGGCCAGCATGAAGGGGAGGGAGAGGCCTTGTTTTCAGGGAGTTTTATCAGGCACCCCTGCCAGAAAAAGGAGAAGTTACTATTTCTTTCTGGGAAACATTCACAGATTAAAACAAGCAAGGAAGGCCGGGGAGCTGTCTTGCTTGTGGAGAGATTGTGGGTGGGTGAGCTGTCTGTCTGACTCCCACGACTGTATCCAACTCCTCTCACCCTTATCAAAGCCTGTCCCCAGAACTCTCTTCTCCAAAGTGTGTAGTAACTTAATACCATTAACCAGATCTTTCTGAATCGTATCTGTGGCCTGTAACAGGGAGCGGAGAGGGGCCACGGGAGTAAGGAAGAAACTCAGAAGCTGTAGGATAAATAAACAGCAATTTTGCTGGCTTCTAGATGGATATTAAATCAACAAAAACATCTTTTTAAAAAAGCAGAGGAAACCCCAGAGATTTTTTTGTTTATTTTTACTTAATCTTGTGAATTTTTGAATAATATGTTGTCTTGGACTCATAACTTTCTTCCAGGAATCTCAGTGCTCTTGTCAAAATGTAGATAACCAATGGCAAGCCAAGGAAAGTCCCTTCAAGGTGTCTCAGGAATACCACTGGCATCATGAAATGAGCCATTTTTAGAGGCAAGGATTATACCATTAACACAGAGCCAAACTGAGTTCCTGGTGCTTTATTGGGCAACCTCCCACAATTTCTGCCTTTTCCTTCACAATAGTATCCATGTAAATACTTTGGAGTGCACATAAAAGAATCAGTGATACAAAGGGCTATTATTTAAAGAGTGCTTTCATATGCCAGGCACTATTCTAAATGATTTCCCTAAGTTAATTCTAAGTTAATTCATGCACTTGTCTCAATGGGGACAGTATTTTATTATCCCTATTTTATAGGTGAGAAAACCAAAGCCCAAAGAAGTAAAGAAATTTGCCAAAAGCCATGCCGCAAGTTAGTAGCAGAGCTGGGGTTTGAACTCATATAATACAGCTCCAAAGCTCAGCTTCCTATCATTAACTGATCCACCATCTCCAGAAGTGACATTAGCATTTACTGAGCCTACTGTACTCCAGAGTGTCTGCGCTTGCCCATTGCTGGGCCTTGGCACATGTTGCGTCTCTTCCCTTGGTTAACACTTATCATCCTTCAGTTCCCAGCCTAAATGTTGCTTCCTCAAAATGGCATCCCCAGAACCCACAATCTAAATTATGTACCTCCGCCCTTTCCTTTATTGCAGTTCCCAAACCTTGCAATATATTGCGTGTGTTTTAATGTCTCCTATTAACTTGACAGTTTATGGGGTAAAGCTGGTATCTGTTTTGTTTATCTGTGCATACTCAATTGCACACACAAGGAAGACACTCAATGAATATCTATTGTATATGTAAATGAATGCATGTAATATTACATTTAATCATAGCTAGAATTATGAGGCAGGCACTTTTTTCTCCTCACTTTAGAGATAAGGAAATAAAGGCCCACAGAGTTTCAATAAATTGGCCAAAGTCACTGAGGGGATAAGCAGCAGAACTAGTATTTGAAAGCAGGTCTTTTCTGATCTCAGAGCTCATGCTCTGACCTTCTGCACTGTAGTCCCTCCTGCTAAGCCCTAGAAGGGACACACAGAAGAACGAGACATGCTGTTTACCCTAAACAGTTCTCTATTCTGCTGGGAAGAGCCAGATGTATACATAAACCACTATACCACAGTTAAAACTGGTGAACTGGTTCTATAGCATACAGATCATGGGCTATGGAAAGAAAGGTTGAGAGAGAAAGGAGTGACCTTCTCCTGCCTGCCTTTATTTATCCAATGCACATTTATTCTCTAAGGGTATGTTCAAATGTGACATCCTCCCTATTAACATTGGCATTTACTTATTCCATTAGTTTTTGAGTGTCTTCTTCTCTGTAAGTCTCTGCACTATATTCTTGGAACCCAGAGATGAATAAAACATTGCCTCTGCTGCCATGGAACTCGTGATAAAATGTAGTCAATGATAGGAAAGCTCGGAGGAAAGAATCCCTCTCAGCCCAGTGAAAGCTGTCCAGAAAGGGTGACGTTTTAGTTAAGTTTTAAAGGATGGTCAAATCAGTAAGATGAAGATAAGAAGTGAAGGGAAAATGGCTTTCCAGGCAGCGGAGGTCATCTGTGCAAAGTTATTGAGGAGCAAGGCAACCTGGCAAGTTTACAAACCATACTCACGTCATCATGGTGCGATGGGACAAATTTGAGTGATGAGGCTGAAGAGGCTGGTAGGGCTCAAATCTTGAAGGGACTTTGTTGTCAACCTAAGGAGTGTGGACTTTATCTTGAGAGTAAGGGTGCCTTTAAGGATCTTGAGCCAGTTGCGTAGTAGACATTAACAAATTTGCTCCTTAGGAAGATTGCTCTGGCTGTCATGATGGTAATAGGTTAGAGGTGGGACAAAACTGTAGGAAGCAAGTTGGGAAGCTGTTTCCAAGGCCTGGGTGAGCGGCAGTGAGGTCTAGTGTTGGCAAGAATTAGAACTCTGCTTCAGTCCTTGCCTCTTAGGCTGGCCCAAGGTACAGCAGTACTGGTGGCAACCAGAAAATGTTTTCCAAACACCTAGTATGAACTATAACTGTCCTCTGGAGGATCAAAAATAAGTATGCCTATTTGAATTGGCAAAAGTCTCTATTTTTTCCTTTCTACTTTTAATGGGTACTTGACTCTCACCTCTTTCTGAAACGGGGGGGGGAGTCTTTGGGGTGCCACTACTATATGAGGGACTAGTGGGGCTGAAAGAATGAGTTGTGGTTTCTCATGTCAGTGGGGATAACAGCAAGGAAGGGATTGGTGATGACAGTGTCATTCATGGCTTCATGTCCCAGGTACTGACACTCAGAGGATGGAGCGATTAGTCCTTTTTGAATAGGTATGCGTTTTCCCCAGAGCCTGCAAATTTGCTCTGGGCCAGACAGAAAGAGACTTGACTGAAATTTCATGACCAGGCAGTGGTAGAGGTTTTGTTTGCTCATCACTAGGCTGAACTGCAGAGCCAAGCAGAGGAGCAGTCCTCCTTCTGGGATGAGTCCACTACAGGCCTGTTAATGATAACTATCTACCCCACCATCTCTTGAGCACTTAGAAATGTACCAGCTGTGATGCTAAGTGTATGATTAGATGACATTATCTTGTTTCATCTTCACAACAACTCTCTAAAGGATACTTACATGAATTTGGACTCTTGGATGCAAGTGACAGAAACTCAAATCAAAGTTGCCTATGGAAAAATAGAATTTATCTGCCTATACAACTGAGAAGTCCAACAGGTGTGCTGACTTCAGCCCCAGATGAATCTAGGAGTCCAAATGATGTCATAAGGACTCTCTCTGTCTCTCTGCTCCACTTTGGTGTGTGTTGGCTGCATTTTGAGGTGAGTTTTCCTTATAGGAGGATAGAGATGGAACCTGGCAACTACGGACTTTGATCATCTTTCATGCCTATGATCACAGTGAGACACATCCCCTTTTTAGCATCCCAATCAATCCCCAGGAAAGGAATCTCATTGCCTTGTGTGGGTGATGCCCACACTCCTATGGTAGGAGGCAGGGACATGAGATGAACAGTCCCATCCAAACCACATTGAGAGTTGGAGAAATAATTCTTTAGTGGATACAGGTACCATGCTTCCAGAGGAAGGGTGGCTAGGTAAGAGAAACAAAACGTAAAACAAAATGTTAACCTCAGAGTCTCATTATCCCCATTATACAGATGAGAAAATAGAAGCTCACAGGACTGAAGCACAGAGCAGGATCCACATCTAGGTCTTTTTGATGCCAACACTCTGGACCCTTAACTACGGCACTATACTGCTGCCTCACCATACACTCAGTGTTCTGTCTGGGGAAGGTGTGGGAAGGTGGAAAACCCCATTTGGGTGTAGCAACAAAATTTATGAAAAGGGAACAGGTGAGGAGGGTCACAGGGAGAATGGGCTGGTATGAATTGGGGAGCAGGCTGCTGCAGGGAACTTCCTAGAAGTCCCAGCCTCATATCTGGACTTCAGGAAATGTTTACTGAGCCAGTGACGTCAAGGCTCATAGTTGGAGAGCGGAATGATGTGAAGGTGGGTGAACTGGCCAAGAAGCTAGAGATCAGAAGTGCCTTGATGCCATGTTAGTCCTTGGACCAATACAAACCTCACAGAGGTTTTTCTGCAAAAGGGTGAACAGTTTTGTCTTTAAAGTCAAGGTGAATGCAGCACAAGGAGCTCTGGACCAGCAGTTGGTTAAGTGCCAGCTCTATCAGTCTCCCACTATGTGTCCTTGATTAAAAAGCCCCCTTCTCACCCTCCCTGCAAACGTCAGACTCTCTGAATGTAAAATGTGGACAATAAACGCTGCTTTGTCTTGCTTTCAAGGTTATTTGTGCAATACGCTTTGCAAAGTGTAAATTGATAGGTGTCAGGGATGTGTTCGTTCATTTTAATCATGAATTCTAAAGTAAAAGAGAGTATGGAGAAAGTACAACAAGCCACGTGCTACCATGCAGGCTTACTGCATGTCAATACCCTGTCACATTTGCTGCAGAGCTCTTTCCTTTCTCCTAAAAGAAATTAAAATTAAAGATACACTCGAAGACTACTCTGTCATCCCTTGTCAGCCTCATTCTGCTCCTCCCTTCTGTCCTAAGGCACAGCCACTGTCCTGAATCTGTATTAGTCTAGCCCATGTAGCAAAGTGGGTTCGTGTCTGTTTGCTTCCTTGCTTTTGAATTTTCACCATCATCTTTAGTTTCATATGTTAACAAATTGAAACTGTGATTGCTTCCAGCTGACTTTTGCAGCTTGTATTGTTATTATTTATTATTAACACTAATTTAATTTTTGTCATAACCATGTATTCAAAACCAAGGCACAAAGAGTTCCACTGGATCTTATCTCGCTCTTGAGAACCTTTCCCCCCTTTTATGTCAATACCTGTAAGAAAATAAATATTTTAATAATGTATTCTTCTAATCTTATGCTTACGCAAAGCCTTACGTCTTTGAGAGCTTGTCCAGCCGTGGCGAGGTCTTATCAGGGCTGGATGCCCCAACCATGCCCAGCCAGCCTGTTGCCTCCATTCTGGTAACTCAAGGTTTCTAAGGCCAGTGTGTCCAGTCGACCAGAGAGGCTTATCTTCATGGGGCAAAGGGAGCTGGATGGTGGCTGGGACTCTGAGATATTAGACAAAGGCTGTGCAGGGTTGCCTGAGTTCAAAGTAGCAATCAAATCTGCTGGCTGCAGCAAAGAGGGGCAGCATGGTGGGGAGTGCCCAGCCCCAGTGCTGGAGATAGACAAACCTGGGTTCAAATGCTGAGTTCTGGCACATCTCAGGCAAGTGTCCTTCCACAGTGACTGCACCACTGCTCTGAGCCTGCTTGTGTAGTCTACACACATGGGTGGAAGGGGCACCTCCTTTGCAAGTTTCTTAGGAAAATAGGAATAGAGCAGGTAGCACCCATTGTGCCTGACACTTAGTTATCAGACATATGCCTGATGAGAAGAAATGATAAGTTGGTTCTTATAAGCAAGCAGAGGCCAGAGCAGTGTGGCCCAGAGACTAAGCACCAAAGGCGTAAGAGATGGCAAACAGACAACACAACAGAAACAAGATTGCCCAATATAAAAGCTCTCTGGAGACCCCACTAACAGCACATGCCAAGTGGGGTGTAGGCAGGGTGACACCTTCTCAGCATTGCTCTTAGTCTTCACTGTGCAGCTGCTCACCATGGAAAGGGCCTTTACAGCATCCCGCCTTGGATTTGCTGTGAATTCACGGTGTGATCTATGACAAGTTGATTGTCCTCGCTTAGCCTTAATTAAATGAAAGGGTTGAATGAGTGACTTGACAAGACTGCATCCTGGTGCTAACAAATTCTCAGCCATAAGAGTGCTTTGAGTTCTCTTTAGGACCTCTGGGCTGATATAGGAAAGGCTTCCCTCAGGGCTTTCTAGGCAGCTGCTACCATCTCTTCTGCATTTCCCATCTCTGCTGGGAATCCTACTGAGATACCAGACGTCCAATATGCTTTCATCATCTCTAGCTTTTTATTGGCAGCCTGGTTGAATACTTGGTCTTTATGTCATACTGTTTGCACCACCCAACTTCACAGCTTCCAAAATCAGTGAGGGTAATGACTCCCAGCTCTTACCTAGGGAAAAGCTTGGCCAACCCCCTCATCCTTTCTCTGAGTAGTTTTAACAGTGCCTAACTCTCTATCCTGTCTCGTTTGCCATTTGTTCATGTGAGCAGGTCTTATTTGTTCAATTAGCATTGCAAGTGCCTTTCGGGTTAGTACTGAAGTGTTGTTAATTTGTGATGCATGTGCACACATGCAGGTATAATGCAAAGACCACAGATTTGAGGTCAGGCAAGCTCTGGAATTGAACCCTCTCTGGATCTGACTACCCGTGTGATTCAAGGATCTCATTTCATCTCCCTGAGACTCTGCTTCTTCATCTGTGAATATAAATATAGGTAATATGGCCCACTACTTAAGATTCTTGCAAAGAGTGAATTAGATAATATAGAGCCAATGATGGGCAAAGATGATATATCATCTGTATCTGTATATACATGCATACATATAGTCAAGTAAATTGGGAGCTCTTTGAGGGACATCAATGTGTTTTTATATTTCTTTTAAATTTATTCTCTTGTAATGCCCACTGGTACATAGGATCTGTGGGCTATATATGCTTTTATAATAGCTGTAACAAAGGCACTTGAGTGCACATAGGTTTCTAGAAATACTGTGGGGTGAGCAAATGGCCACTTTAGCAGCCATAGAGGAAGTAGCCTCCCTGGCATTGAGTTTGTGAAAACTGTAATTCCCTCTTCTCTTCCTCCTCTCCTCTTCTTTCTCCTCCTTTTTCTTTCCCCAGCCTTCCAATGCTGAGTATGGGGGAAGAAAGATAACACCCTTGCCCTGTGCAATGCCCATGCAATTTCCCACATTCTACATACATACACGCACACACATACAGGTACACTCATGCTCAGAGTGTTTATCACAAACATCCATACATGAATGGATATGTAACTGCTCCCAAGGAAGTTATATTCTAACTAACATATTGAGCATCATGTGCCAGTCACTCTGCTAAAACTTTATTGATATTTCACAATGACTGTAGGAGGCAAATAACATCAATATCCATACATTATAACTGATGGAAGTGAGTCCTACAGAGATAATGTTATTGTGCCCAAATCTCACAATTAGTGAATAGTGAACATATGATCCTCACAAAAATCTGTATGGCGTCAAAAACCAAATACATAGCCACGTGATCTGTCACTACCTCATATATATGCATACCACGCTCACCCATCCCCATATATACTATCACCAGACTTAGAGATATACAACCTTGCAATACCCACACAAGAATACAGAGATAAATGTACACACACTGACAAATATACATTCAATCCTTAATTCATCTATTTATTTGACAAATCTTTAATGATTCTCTGCTATATGTCAGATTCTGGCTGTATAAGGACTGGTAAGTTGCAGCCCCTGCCTTCAGGGAGCTCCCAGCCTAGTGGAGGAAATAGTATAGGAAACATAACATGGAGCTACAATGAAGTTCTGTTCAAGGAACTAAGAAGAGCACAGAAAGGGGAGATCTCTTCCTCTCCATATCTAAAACCATACCCCTTACATCAGCTGAATGAGTTGGAGGCTTCCCACAGGAAGCGACATGTAAAGGAGGAGTAGAAATTCCCCAGAGAGATGATGGAAGGGTGGGTATTGTGTACAGAAAGAGCATTCACTAGGAATACAGCAACATCCCATGGGCTGAGGGACAATGGCATGTTTGAGAAACTATACATAGTTTGGATTACTAAAGCATATGATGGGGGCTGAGAAGTTGGGAGGAGGCTGGGCTGGAGTTAGGGAGATAGAAGCATGATCCTTAATGCTTTTGTAGACCAGCTTAGGAAGAACACGTTTTTTTTGTTTGTTTGTTTTTTGTTTTTTGTTTTTTTTTTTTGGAGACAGAGTCTCACTCTGTTGCTGAGGCTAGAGTGCCATGGCGTCAGCCTAGCTTACAGCAACCTCAAACTCCTGGGCTCAAGTGATCCTCCTGCCTCAGCCTCCTGAGTAGCGGGGACCTACAAGCATACACCACCATTCTCAGCTAATTTTTTCTATTTTTAGTAGAGATGGGGTCTCACTCTTGCTCAGGCTGGTCTTGAACTCCTGACCTCAAGCGATCCTCCCACCTTGGCCTCCCAGAGTGCTAGGATACAGGTGTGAGCCACTGCACCCAGTCCAGGAAGAATAAATTTGATGGTTTGGATGGCGGGGAGAGATCAAAGAGGTTTGAGGAGAGGTGTGACAGCATTATATAACCATTTCAGAAAGAGATCCTTGGAGAAGTATGGTGAGTAGATCAGGGTGGTAGGCAATGCAGAGAAGGAGCCTGAGAGACTTGTTGGCGGATGGTTACAGTTTCCCAGGTGAGAAATGATTGCAGCCTGAACTAGGGTAGTTGCATTGGACTAAAAGTGGATAAGTTTGAGAAATAGTGAGCATATGGACTCAACAGAACTTGGAAACTGGTTGGATATAGGAGTCAGGTAGAGGATGGGGTCAAGGAGGAAAGCCAAGGCATAACTGAGTGACTCAGTGGGTGCTGCTGCCATTTACCATGATGAGTAAGATGGGAGGAAGAACGGTTTTGGGGATGGTGAGGAGTGTGGAGGTAGAGGTTTGAGCTGTCTGTGGATGTCCAGATGGAGATATCCAGTGAATGGTGGGTTACATTGGTTAGAAGTTTGCTTGAGAGTACCGTACGCAAATTGTATATATGGGCAGACACAAAATACACACATACACATGCATGTACACACACATATGCTCACTTAACATTTCCTTTACAGAGCAATCCTAGGAGGATAAAAAGCCTATTGGGGTAAAAAGCTAGAACCCAAGGAGGAGAATATTATCCCATTTTCCCTGTATTAAATTATAGCCAGACCCACTGACCTCCTGAATGACTCAAAGAGTCAGGGAGTTAATAGTGAATTTAGAGCAAAGCACTGAACTTTCATTTCAGCCATTCTTTATTCCAAAGTATAATCCTAGACATTTTCTGACCCCTACCCCTTCTGAGGCAAGGAATTGCTCTTTCTCTCCTTTTCAGGAAGAATATGGAAATTATTATCAGGTGGCATGGGTTAAGACAGGAATTCCTCAAGAACTGAGATGTGGCATGGCAGAAGGTTGAGAGCCCTGGCTCTGAAGCCAGGCTGCCTGGGTTTGAATCCCATATCTGCCATATTCTGGACAGGACATACCAGGCAAGTTGCTTAACCTCTCTGTGCTATCATTTCTTCCTCTGTACAAAGAGGACAACGATAAAACCTACTTCATGGAAGTGTGCTGAAGTTAGAGGGCCTCCTAGCACACTATTTGTGCTTGATCATCCAAAGGCAATGTATCTGAGCTGTAGTACTTAAAAATGTCCCATGGGGGCATCAAATTGTAGCAGAAAGAGAATAATCTTTAGAATGAGACAGGATTGGGTTTAAACTTTGACTTGCCAATTACTAGTTGAATGAGCTTGGGCAAATCGTGCCAAACCACGACTTGCTTTAGTTTCTTCAATTATAAAATGGTGATTAAAAAAACATTATTTAGCAGGACAGTGGGAAGATCAGAAGCAATCCATGTAAAGTTCTTAGCAAGATGCCTAATCTAAAATATGTGCAAAATTCACAGTTGCATAACTAACAGTTTTTGCATTAGTTTCTCCCTATTGTTTTCCGTCTGTGAATGAGGCATGTATAAGTCAGGATAGGTTAAGCTATGCCAAGTTAACACAAGACTCTTGGGGCATAACATAACGAAAACATAATCCTCATTCATTGAACATATGCAGTACAGGTTAGCAGGGAGCTCTGTTCTACCAGTCGCTCAGGGAGGGACCCACACTGATGGAAGCTTTGTCATCTTGTCAGTATACTTTCTTTTTTATTTATTTATTTATTTATTTATTTATTTATTTTTTATTGGGGGAAAACTACAAAGCATTTACAGTACAATGTTTACAGTCATAATTTGTAGTGAGCTAATTTCCCAAAATATATTACCACTCAAGTTGACTTATCTTGTTACATTCAAAAACCTACTCTGTCCAAGTAGTCCATAGAGTACATACATGGTGCTCCAACTGTATCTACGTACAACCAACACTCCATTTTAAGTGTACAATTAAATGATTTTCAGTGAATTTACCGAGGTGTACAGTTAATCACATGAATCAGTTTTTGAGGAATTCCTTTCCCCTATTGAGACCCCTAATACTTTTGGTTCATAATTTTCTAATGATTAGTGATGTTGAACATTTTTTCATCTAACTGTAGACAATTTATGTGTCTTCTTTTGGAAAATATCTATTCAGATCTTTTGCCCATTTTGAAATTGGATTATTTGTGGGGATTTGTTGTTGTTGTTTTTGTTGTTTGTATGTTTTTTACTAGTGAGTAGTTTGAGCTTTTTATATATTCTGTTGATTGTTTACTTTGCTGTGCAGAAGCATACCATTTGTCTATTTTTGCGTTGTTTGTTTGTGCTTCTGAGGTCTTACACAAAAACATTTGCCCAAATCAATGTCCTGGAGCATTTTTTCAATATTTTCTTGAAGTAGTTTTATAGTTTCAGGTACTACATTTAAGTCTTTAATCCATTTTTTTATTTCAGAATATTATAGGGGTACAAACATTTTCATTACATATACTGCCTTTCCCTCACCCAAGTCAGGGCTACAAGAGTGACTTTCCGACATACAGTGCATTCCACCTCCATTTGTTGTGAGTTCACCTCCCACCCCCCCACCTGACCATCACTCAATGAATATTACTACCATGTGAGCACCTTAGTGTTGATCAGTTAGTACCAATTGCATGGTGAGTACATGTGGCGCTTGTTTTTCCATTTTTGTGATACCTCATTTCCAAGGATGGTCTCCAGTTCTATCCAGGATCATGTAAAAGGGGCTAGTTCACCATTGTTTTTTGTAGTGAGTAGTATTCCATGGCATACATATGCCACATTTTATTAATCCACTAATGGCTGATGGTCACTTGGGTTATTTCCACATCTTTGCAATTGTGAATTGTGCTGCCATAAACATTCTAGCGCAGATGTCTTTATTATAGAATGTCTTTTTTTTCCTTTGGGTAGATGCCTACTACTGGGATTTCTGGATCAAATGGTATTTCTATTTTTAGCTCTTTGAGATATTTCCAAATTATTTCCACAGGGGTTTTACGATCTCCACTTCTATACAACATAGTGCTGGAAGTCCTTTCCAGAGCAATCAGACAGAAGAGGACAATTAAAAGTATACAAATGGAGGCAGAAGAGTTCAAACCCTCGCTCTTTGCTGATGATATGATATTATATCTAGAAAATCCCAAGGACTCAATTAAGTGACTCCTGGAAGATATAAATGAATTCAGTAAAGTCTCATGATACAAAATTAATGCTCATAAATTAGTGACATTCATATATGCCAATGACAGCCAAGCCAAAAATCAAATCAAAGATGCAATGACTTTCACAATAGCATCAAAGGAAATCAAATATTTAGGAATATATTTGACAAAGGAGGTGAGAGACATATATAAGGAGAACTAAAAAACACTAAGAAACTGTAGAAGATGGAAACAGATGGAAAACCCTACCATGCTCATGGATTGGTAGAATCAATATTGTTAAAATGTCCATTCTACCAAAAATGATCTACAAAATTAATGCAATATCTATCAAAGTACCATCATCATTCTTTAAACATCTACAAAAAAATCATTCTATGCTTCATATGAAACAAGAGAAGACCTCGTATAGCCAAATCAATCTTAAGCAAAAAGAACAAATTGGGAGGCATTAGTCTACCAGAATTCAAGTTTTACTACAAAGCTATGGTAACCAGATCAGCATAATACTGGCACAGGCACAAAGATATAGACCTTGGGAACAGGACTGAGAACCCAGATATAAACCCATCCTCATATTGTCATCTAATCTTTGACAAAGCAGACAAAAATATACATTGGGGAAAAGACTATTCAATAAATGGTGCTGAGAAAACTAGATAACCACATGCAGAATATTGAAACTGGAACCCCACCTCTCACAAAAATCAACTCACGATGGATAACAGACTTAAGCCTAAGGTGTGAAACCCTAAGAATTCTAGAAGAAAATGTTGGGAAAACTCTTATGCACATCGGCCTAGGCAAAGAATTTATGAAGAAGACCCCCAAAGCAATCACAGCAGCAACAAAAATAAATAAATGGGACCTGGTCAAATTAAAATGCTTCTGTACAGCCAAGGGAACTATCATTAGAGCAAATAGACAAGCTAAGAATGGGAGAAAATATTTGCACGCTACACATCTGATAAAGGGCTGATAACTAAAATCTATATAGAACTCAGGAAAATCAGCAAGAAAAAATCAAAAAACCCTATCAAAAAGTGGGCAAAGGACATGAACAGAAACTTTTCAAAAAAAGATAGACTAATGGCCAACAAACATATGAAAAAATGCTCAACATCTCTAATCATCAGGGAAATGCAAACCAAAATCACAATGAGAGATCACTTATCCCCAGTGAGAATGGCCTTTATTAAAAAATCCCAAAACACTAGAGCAAATAGATTACCCACAGAATGGGAGAAAATATTTGCTCTTTACACCTCCGACAAAGGTCTGATAACAAGAATCTACCTAGAACTCAAAAGAATTAACAAGAAAAAAATTAAAAAAAAAAACCATTTTTAGATGGGCAAAGGAGATGAACAGAAACTTTTCCAAAGAAGACAGAATAATTGCCAAAAAATATATAAAGAAATGTTCATTATCTCGAATCATTAGAGAAATGCAAATCAAAACCACCATGAGATACCACCTAACCCCAGTGAGACTGGCCTCTATCAAAAAATCCCAAAACGATTTTCCACAAACTTTTGAAATCCCCTCCCATTTTATCTCTACCTTCTCTGAAAGAGATTCTCTGTTTTGTTTAATACTGTACACCTAGAGTATATCTACAGTGCTGATACATTGAAGTGATCGAAATTCACCTTCTAACTCTGAGATTTTTAAAACACACACAGGCACACATGCACACATGTGCTCATACATACATGCATGCAAACACACACACACACACACACCCCAAGACTTCCTATTCTCAATTTGAAGCTGTTGGATTTCTATGCAATCTAAAATTTGTTAGATTACTTATTTGTTTACCTTCAGTGTTTTTTACTAATAGGTAGTAAATAGACCTAAGAGTTCAGGTTAAGTACGGTCAGCATTAACCACAACCCTAGCACATAATGCAAGCTTTTTAAATGTTTGTGATAAAAATTAATAAATTTGGAGCCACATTTTAGAGTCCGGGAAAGTATGATTTGGAATAAGCTATTCTGAGGATTGTTTTTGTGGTTGCATTGCTAGTGTTAGTGATGTTAGTTGTTGTTTTAGAGGTAGTGGTGGTAATTTTCATCGTAGTGGTGATTTTTGATGATGTTGGTGAATGTGTTGGAGTATCTGTAGAGGTGGTTCTATGATGGGGGTGATGTTAAAGTTGGAAGGTGTACATCCTTCCACTTTCTCTATTCTTTTTTCCCTCAGTCCTCATTTTGTTCACTTTGCTGTCTAGTTTTCTGTCCTTTCTACTGTCATGTATATGTTATATGTTTGTTTTAAGGTGTTTATTCTGGTTTTAAGGTGTTTATTCTTATTTTTTACTCTTTTGTATTACTTTTACCATACACCTGTCCATTGAATTGAAAAGTATGATCATTGGGCTTCTTTCAATATTCACAGTTTTTATTTTTAATTAGAAATGTACATTGTATAAAAGTGTTACTGTTGCTTTAAAATATATCTCTTGTCTATCAGTGAAATCACAGCAGAATTTAATGCCATTTGCTAATTTATTTTTATCTGTTTAAATGCTCGCTATGATTTATTAGCAAATGCCTTTTGAATTTTATTTTCAGTTCAGCCAAGAAAGTGCACTGAGGCTTTCAACAAGCCTGTTTTTCTGCTTGCTGGGTCTGTTCCTGTTTCCAGAATTAATTATAAGAGAAGACAGGTGCATACTTATAATACAGAGAGCATATAAAATTCAAGATGGCTGAACAAAACCCATGATGACTGTCATGATATTTTGACCATTAAGATGGGGATACATATAAACCTGTACTAAATCCTTACACATTCATGATGATTTAGCCATGATGAATTACAAGGCTTTTTTTGTAAATAATGCTAGAGTTATTTTTGCAGAAAAAGAGCTATCTTAGAATTCAAATTGATGGAAGAAAAAAAAGACAACATCTTAAAACATTGACCATTTTTTCATCATTTAAATTTTATCTTATAAAGAGAAGAAAATGAAAGAAAAGAGTGAACATATAATAGAATTTTATTTAAAAAATCATCTCACCCTCTGCATCAAAATGCCAGATGATTCACAAAGGCCACTTCTTTTCTAGCTACAGTTTTGTGAATTCAAAGAAATTCTAATTCCTGCTAAAGAAAACAGGTCTGTTTAGATTTAGTAAATGAAACAGAAGAAATGTGGTTATTATAATTTTTTGAGAATATTTTATTTAGGCAATAGATATCGCAAATGTAGATCTCATTATTTGTTTTCTAAAAAAATCTTTTTATGATAAACTACATTTCATACTTTCAAAATTGATTATATTTTGGTTACAGGATGATCTAATGTGATTTCAATGATTTCAACTTAATATAATGTAATTCAACATGATATATGTTTACTTTGATGAAACGAATCTTAAAATGGAAGAAATTCAGTAAAGCTTACTTCAAAATTGTTTGTTAAATTAAAGTCTAAATGATTGTGTATATGCTGAAAAGTTTTAATACAGATTTGGTAGACATTTTAACATGTCATGACAATATTTATTTTGGTGGGAAAGGATTGCTTTCTTGAGCCTGCATTAGTCAGGGTACTCAATACGCACTTACAAACAATGAGAAAAATCTCAATAGCTCATGTTTGACCGTTTCTTCTTCATATAAAATCTCTTTGGAGATCAAAATTCTTTCAATCCTGTGGCTCTTTATCTCATTGTGACCTTGAGATTGTAAACATTCGCAGGATCAAGATGAAACAAAAAGTCATATTACATATAGAAATTTTTTTGTGATTGGCCTAGAAATGTCATTAGCATATATTAATATATCCAGTTAACCAGAATTCAAAAACGTGGCTACATTGAAGTACAAGGGAATCTGGCAAGTGTGACCAAAGCATGTGTCCAGAAAGGTAAGTGAATGGATGAAGAAAGAAAACTTTAAATTCGGGCAAAAATTCATCTCTTTGTTAAAATGTTTTATCCTTCTATTAATATAACTTGGTTTTAGAAAGTAGTACATTATACCTAAGAGTAAAATTCTATTTCATTTATCTGTATAATGCATTCATTTCCACAAGCATGCATGTGTTGGTAGTAATTTTGGTACATATTATAACTTTATACAAATACCAGGATGCAAATTTAATTTTTCATTCTTTCTTAAAAGTTCTTTACATGATCAATAGTACATTACATCATTTCCCTTTCTTTTTACTAATAAGGAAGTCAAGGTAACTATGAGAAATTATGACAGCTTTGAATAAAATATGGGATAACTAAAGTTAACTTACAAATTAGGTTAAATTTACTATTAATCTAATAGTACATTCTAATCGAGATGACATTATAGTTTAAATTATTAAAATAAGTGTTTAGTCAGAATATTTTGTTAAATGAATGATTCTCTTTAAAAAAGTGTACTCACACTGAGGTAAGACAAATTAAAATAAAATATGTTTTTATTATTGTCTTTGTATTATTCTAGAAAAATGAAACATTTAGGTAAGAATAATGTAGTTTTTACTTTTTGAGAACAACACCAATCATATTTTTGATACATATGATTGTGGTGAGAAATTATGAAGCTTATATCAAATTTGTATATTAAAGCTAAGTAATTGTTTTGGTACCGTTATTAACAAATAATCATTTACCTAGTAACTAATATGTACAAAGTATGTGACCTTGAACAAAATACTGAATTTCTCTGTGCCTGAGCCAGTTTCTCATCTATAAATGTGGATACTCTTAGCATAAATGCAAAAAGGTTATCATGATAAGGGAAACTCCCATCTATTACCTGGCATTAGCCACCGGAGACCCCACCACTCACGGAAGACCTGCATCAGCATAACACTAACCTGTTACCCGGCGCATCAACTAACCTATTACCAGACACATCAACTAACCTACACCTGATACCCCACCCCTCGGGCCACCTCAACTTAATTAGATGGGGCTCTGAATTTGGTGAGGAGACCCCTCTGAGCCCGCTGGCTAATGAACTTTGATTCTAAGACTCTCCGTGTTCTGCTCGGTGCTGTAACACTTGCTATAACAATCACAAGGATTGCATCATTTAATACATTAACTGCATAGAAATTTTCCTGACACTTGGTATGCACTCAATAAATTTCAGTTATTTAAATTTGCATATGTATTTTTTAAAAAATATACAATTCTAGAAATTTTGCATTCCTCTCATGAATTTGCAGATGAGGAAAACAAACCTTAAAGTGTCCTCAGTAAAGCATGTATCATTCCTTTAACAAAGTGTAAGAAAAGATTTTAACAAACTGAACGTTAATGACATAAAATAAAGCTACTTATATAAAATGGAAAATATATAAAATATTATCATAGATAAACAAAAAGTTTTAACTGTTTTGCTAGTATTAATAAAATATTTTATCTTTTAAAGTGATAATCACTATATTATATACAGATAATATTAGATAATATTAAATGTATTATACCTATAGAAATTAAACTTATTTTCCAAAAATGTTTCAAAACCATATGTGAAACAATTTTGGTGAACTTGACAGTGAGAAGTGATGAACTTACTGTGTATATTCTTTTCCCTCTTCTTTATAATGTTTTATGACTCTGTCCTGTATGTGCTCTAATATATATGTGTATATTTGTGATAGGTAGCTTGCAAATCCCTAATCCTTTTTAAAAGGCTAATAAAAGATGTGCTCCAGCAAAGTAGTAATAGAATTTAAATAAAAAATGATTAAAAGAGATACATGTTATGGTTCATCTATGCAGGACATATGTGACTGGAAATCCTAAGAAGATAATGTGAAGAATCCATAGTTGGATGTTGATATTACAGACCCAGCAAGCAAACAATCCAAATAGAAGTTGGAAGGCTGTGTAATCCAGGTAGAAGGGGAGAATATAGAACTAATGTTTTTGAACATTTAAATACATTGTTGAAAGGCAAGTGGTAGAATAATTTACTTTTCTAAAATTAATAACTCCATAGAAAATCATGTAAGTGAAAATCATGTAAATGAAAATGAGATGATTTTTAGTACAAAGAAAGAGATGTACAAAGTACAAGTACAAAGAATGAGATGAAAAATTATATTGTTATTTAGACTCAATATTATTATTTGCATGAATATAATGTAAATGTTATCTATTATCTATCCAAGTATTGTAATGTAAATGTAAGGGGTGCTGAAAATGTTGATGGAAAGATTTTTCACTACCTTGCAGCAGTCATGACATATTGTGTAAGATACATTAATCATAAAATAGCTTTTCAATCACTTAATCAAGAAATATGGAGATAAGGTCTTAGAAAAATGACTGTATGAGTTGAGGATGACTAGTTTGAATATGTCTGAGGAAGGAGAAGTGATAAGGCTGGTGAGTAGCTCTTCACTGTAAGACTTACAAAGTTTCAAAACAATGAGGATGTATCATTGTTGAAAATATCTTAAACATTTTAAATTTATAGCTGGGTAAGAGATTTTTCCTGATTAATTAAATTATGTTTTAAAAATAAGATATAAATTTACAGGATAAAATAACTTCAGTTGGGAGGAATAAGTTCCAGAGATCCATCATGAAACATGGTGATTATAGTTAATATATTGAACATATTCTGGAAAATTACTAAGAAAGTAGATTTTAAGTGTTCTCACCACAGCAAAAGACAAGTATGTGATGTAATGCATAAGCTAATCAGATCAGTTTAGCTATTCCACATGTATACACATTTCAAAACAACATGTTGTACATGATACATATACATAATATATATTTGTCAATTAAAATTATTTTAAAGTAACTGAAAAAACTAAAGGAAAATGAGCTGTAAGCAGCTCTATTTCCCAACATAGACTATTACATTCTAAATCATTCCATTATGCGTTCCATAATGTGTATCCTACCCAAGCACACAAAACTTTTGTCTAAGTGTTATTCTCTAAGATAATCTTTTCCTATTTATTTCACAGGTTTTTTCTTCACTAGCAGCTGTACTTGTATACAATGATTGTATACATCATAAATCCAGTGGAACATTGGTTGGATTTACATATTATTTTTAAAATAATTGCAAATATTGAAATTCAAACAATATTTGTATGAATACACATATGTCAGCTATGTATTCAATTTTCACACAGTTCTAAGTGCACTTGTTTTTTTATTATATATATTTATTTATTTCAGAATATCACATGGGTACAAACATTTTGTTACATAAATTGCTTTGGTACCATTTGAGTCAGTTATAATTGTGTCCATCACCCAGATAGTGTGCATTGTATCTGTTAGGTGTGAACTTGCCCATCCCCTCCTTCCCTTACCACCTGCTTGATTTCCAACGAATGCTATTTTCATATGTGCATATACGTGTTGATCAATTACCTCCAATTTAATGGTGAGTACATGTGTTGTTTGTTTTTCCATTCTTGTGATCCTTTGCTTAGAAGAATGGTCTCCAGTTCTATCCAGATTAACACAAAAGGTGTTAGTTCACCATTTTTTCCTATGGCTTAGTAGTACTCCATGGTATACATATACCACATTTTCTTAATCCACTCATGTATTGATGGACACTTAGGTTGTTTTCACTTTGCAATTGTGAATTGTGCTACTATAAACATTCAAGTGCAGGTGTCTTTCTTATAGAATGTCTGTTTTTCCTTTGGGTAAATACACAGTGGTGTGATTGCTGGATCAAATGGTAGTTCTACTTTTAGTTCTTTGAGCTTCTTTCCACAGAGGTTGCATAATACTAGTTTGCAGTCCCACCAACAGTGTATTAGTGTATGAGTGTTCCTATCTCTCCACATCCATGCCAGCATTTGTTGTTTTGGAATTTTTTAATAAAAGCCATTCTCACTGGAGATAAGCAATATCTCATCATGGTTTTGATTTGCATTCCCATGATGATTAGAAATGTTCAGCATTTTTTCATATGTTTATTGGCCATTAGTCTATCTTCTTTTGAAAAGTTTCTGTTCATGACTTTTAACTACAGTTTGGACCCACTATCTCACTTTTCAGAATTTGAGAGATCAATTAATTTGAATTTAATAGTGAGTACACAACATCCACGTACACATATGGTAGTAAAACTCAATGAAAACCAAGCGGGGGGGGGGGGTATGGGTAAATATACACCTAACAGTTCCAATGCATGCTATCTTGGTGATGGACACAGTTACAATTTTGACTCAAACTGCACAAAAGTAAATCATATAACCAAAGTGTTTGTATCCTCCTAATATTCTGAAATAAAAATAGAATTTGAGAGAAAAACCTGCATTCATCAAAAAATTGTGTATTTCTACTTTCTTAGAACACAATAGTTTTGAATTTCAGTTGATATTTTCCTCATATGTCTCTTAGTATTTTAGAATTCTTCTTCTGGGATGGCTAAATCCTATGAATACATTGTAGATAAAATTATCTTCTTTAAAATATAGATAGATATGATAGTTTTAATTCCAGCTATTAAATGCCCTAATCAGTATTGTTTAAGACAAATAACTGTACTTTTTGTAGGATGGAAATTACTCACAACTATGTGATAGTGGTTTCATTAAAATTGCAAAAGGAGAGATGATAAGAACCATTTACAACATACATGCCCCACCATTTTTATAGAAACATAACCTTTTAAAAACGCAAGAAGTTAGTATGAGAGATTAGCTTAAAAAATTCAAATTTATGCATGTTAAAATAAAAAAACCTCAATTGAAGGCAAGTATATGAAAAGTCAGTTATTTTGAAACAAAATAATGTTAAAAGAATGACATTTAGATCTTAATATTTTAGTGATGAGATTGATTAATATGATATATATATAAATGGATAATTTACATTAGCCTCATACTTTTTGGTAAAAGCATCTAGAAGGAATGTAATAGAAAATAGGACATAGTAACACCAGGCTTCATTAATAGATTTTAGTCAGTATAGTTTTAAACAGTTTCTCTTTTATTTTCCCTCTGTTTTGGCATGCAGTTTCTTATTAATCCATGTATAAATCAATAACATTTTAAGCTGCTGAACTTTAGAACACAGCAGAGATGTGCAATTATATTTGGGTAATTCACTTTGAGAAATTGCTGGCATGTACTATAATTCTATCTTTTAAATCTTCTCCTTTAATTTTATCTGTTGATAATTTCAATTATTTTATATTGCCAATAAGTCACTGATGACTATGCCAGTGAGATTCTGTTATAGATATTAGTCCAAGAAGCAAATTAGCTTAAATTATGTACCATGCAAAGGCAGTGAATTTTGTAACACTGAAGATTGGCATTTAATATTAACTTTATATATGGATTTTAGATGTATTATACTTAGAAGATAATTTGTGTCAGGTACCTCACCTCAATTTAGAACACCTGAATTTGTGCATTGCTGAAAAATATTTTCAAGTTTCTCTGCTTTTTTTCTCTGGCTCTTTGTCTGTTTCTCTCATTCTGTCTCTTTCTCTCTCCCTCTCTCTCATTAGTTTTGTTTTACTTTGCAGACTAAAGGAATTTGTTATAAGCATATTACTGGAGTCAAATACTTTGTTTCTATAATATCCAATCCAAGGGTCTTCTACGATATCCAATCAGTGGTGATCTCAGTGTCCTTTCCATAATTTCCTTTTGCTCTACCTATTTTGCCTGGAGACCACCCTTATCCCCAATTGCAAACTGACCATCTTTGCAAAATTTTCTTTTCAATCTGCTAGTGGCTTGACATATTTCAATTCTTAAGGATTTTACATATAGCTTTAGAAAATTTTGTTCAACTATTCTATATACCTTTTGAAAATAATGCCTACTTGCTTTATAAAAATCACACTATTGTGTACTGACTTGTTTTGAATAGTGTATTATTGGTATTCAAGTATATTTAAGTAATGTTATTCATGATTCTCAATAGTGTTTTATTGTATTTGAGATTGAATTCTTCAACCTGATTTAAAGTTGCTTGTGGATATGAGCCATATTTTATATTTCATTTGAAAAATGTAGTGCCTCCCATAAGGCAGACCATTTTGGCAAGTCAATCTAGTGACCTCACTTAATTGATATTCAATTTGCTATTATTTATTTTCCACCTACTATGTGCCAGATACTATGTAGGGTGGGGGATATATTTGTCTCTAATAACATGAAGTTCTCTTTAGGCTCCTAGAAGCAAGTAGTAATTTATTAATGTAGTGGCATATGAAAAAGCATATTTAAAAGTTTTATGTATACTAAAGTCTATGCTTAATAAAAATGCATGCCAAGTTGATTGCATTTTTGCTTTTGAATTTCTATTTTGCCTTTCATTGTCTTAGTCTGTTCAGGCTGCTATAAGAAAACACCATAAACAATATAAACTTATTTGTCATAATTCTGGAAGCTGAAAATTCAAAAATCAAGGCATTGGCAGATTTAGTGTCTGGTGAGTGACCCCTTCTTGATTCATAGATGATTATATTCTCAAAATTCTGACATGGTGGAAGAGGCAAGGGAGCAAGCTCTCTCAGACTGCTTTTATAAGGGTACTAATATCATTCATGATGGATCCAAGCTCAGGATCGAATAACATAACAAAGGCCCCACCTCCTAATATCATCACATTGGAGGTTAAGATTCCAATGCATAAATTTTGGGGGCAGCTGTACAAACATTCTTGCCATAGGAGTTACCAATAAAAATTTGATGATATTGAAGTATGTAAAAATTAAACACAGGATTATCATTAATAAAAAGTAGACAGAATGTATTGGGTTTGGGGACTCTATGGCATCTCACCAAATAAAACAATGTAACCTATAAAATGAGGGAAAGTTTTTTTTGAGTAGTACTCAACTGGCAAGATTTCCTTATATAAAAGCCAAGTGACCTATAAAAAGGCTTCTCATTAGCACAAAAAACAAGTATAAAAATATAGAGAAGAGAAAAAGGCAATGTTCACAAAGTCAAAGAGAAGTAGCAAAAAGGAAACCAATTTTGATGAAAATTAGCAGTTACAATAGAGTTATGTCAAGAATGCATTAGATAAGACAGAATTTTCTTAAAATTTTTAAAAACACAGGCATACTGGAGGTTGAGAAATTAAATTGATAGGGAGGAATGTAAACAGCAACATAGAAAATCCTGATGTGTAGACATGCATTCTATATCAAATTATAGGTGCCTGTGATGGTTAATTTTAGGTTTTACTTGACTGGGTTATAGTATCAAAATATTTGGTTAAATACCAGTGTGAATGTTGCTGGGTATTTTTAGGTAAGGATAACATTTAAATCACTAGACTTTTATTAAAGCAGACTACTTTCCATAATGTGAGTAGCCATTCAGTTGAAGGTCTTTTTTTCCTTCCTTCCTTCCTTCCTTCCTTCCTTTCTTCCTTCCTTCCTTCCTTCCTTCCTTCCTTCCTTCCTTCCTTCCTTCCTTCCTTCCTTCTTCTTAATTTCTTAATTTCTTTCTTATTTTTATTTCAGCATATTATAGGGGTACAAATGTTTAGGTTATATATATTGCCTTTGACCCACCTGCGTCAGAGCTTCAAGCGTGTCCATCCCCAGATGGTGCGCACCACACCCATTAGGTGTGAATATACCCATCCCCTCCTCTCCCTACCTGCCCAACACCCGATAAATGTCACTACTATAACATAAGTGTTGATCAGTTAATACCAATTTGATGGTGAGTACATGTCGTGCTTGTTTTTCCATTCTTGTGATACATCACTTAGTAGAATGGGCTTCAGCTTTATCCAGGATAATACAAGAGTTGCTAGATCACCACACCAGAATGTTTATAGCAGCATAATTCACAATTGCAACAATGTAGAAACAACCCAAGTTGACCATCAATACATGAGTGGATTAATAAAATGTGGGTTATGTATACCATGGAGTTCTACTCAACTGAAGCTGTTAAGAGAAAACAGACTGAGGTCCCCAGAAGAGGGAATTCTGCCTCCACAGTGTCTTCAGACTTGAGTTGCAACATGAGCTCTTCCTAGCTTTTCCAGCCTGCTGGCCTGCCCTGCAGATTTTGGACTTGACAGGCTTTGAAATCTTGTTAGTCATTCCTTAAGAGAAATCTCTTCCCACCTCTTACATAATACAAACACACACACACATACACACAGACAGAAGAGAATATTGCATGTCTATATGCAATGGACTTAATGTTTATGTCCCCCTAAATTCATATACTGGAATTCTAATGCCAATGTGATGGTAATAGAAAGTGAGACCTTTGGAAGATGACGATTAGGTCATAAGGGCAGAGTATTCACCAATGTGTTAAGTGCCTTTATAAAGGAGACCCCAGAGAGCTCTCAAGATCTTTTCTCCACCATGAGAGGATACGATAAGACAGAAGAAAGAGGGCCCTAACCGGAACTCAAGCATGCTGGTCCTGTGATCTCGAACTTCCAGTCTATAGAACTGTGAGAAATAAAGTTATGTTGTTTACAAGCCAATCCGTCCATGGTAGTCTATTTTAGAAATTTAAACTGACTAAGACAATATATAAACATGTACATACAGACACACTTTGGTTCTGTAGAACTCTGGCTAATACAGTGACAAAATTAAATAATGATGCAAAGTAAAAGCTCCATACGATGCAAATGTTGTTAGGAACAGGGCATGACTGAGATTATCACTAATGAAGAGCTATTGAAAGTATTCTGCCATTTTGTACTTTATTGCATTTTATTATGTGGCTGCAAAATGAAGTTAACTCTATTTTTAGTAATTGATACATGTCAGGGTATACAGCACATTCAAGTATTAGGTTAGTTGCTCTCTATTTCCCTTCTGTTATATGTGAACGTCTTTCTGTCTAATAGAGTGTGTATGTATGTGTGTGTGTGTATATATTATGTACACACATACACATACATAAAAACTTAAGAATGTGCACACACACACATACAGATTGAAATAATCACCAGTAGAAAGGATTTGCTTCTAGGACCCATTTCTAATTTAATAAGAATAGAGAAAACTAGGTATGGGGAAGGTAAACAAGAGGAATGATATGCAACTAAAAATAGAAGAGAAGGCCTAACCTAAGGATTGCATTACAAAAGACCTGAAATGGATGGATTTAGAAGTAGCCTGAAACATGAATCTCATTCCTCATCTACCCAAAAAGTCATTCTCCAGACAACCTGCCAATTTAACAGACCTGGATTCTTGTAAGCTACCCTGTAGATGCAGGGGTCTTAAAAACACTAGTAAGAATGGTAATATGAAGGGAGAAATTACTACTCTGATTAATTTGAACCACATATGAACTACTGAGAAATTTCCTAGTGAGTGGTTGTCATGCTAGAGCCACAAATGTTTATATAGAAAAACTTTTTATTATCATTAAAGAGATCAGAAAAAGTCCACTTCTGTCTGTCTCCTAGAATGGATGCCTGGCCCTAATGAATCTTGACTCTCAAACCTAGTCACGATACCTTGTTTATAATGAGCTGACTAGAAAAGTAATGCCATATTTAAAATGATACTCTAGAAAGATGTGTTTAGCAGGTCTTCATGACTCTATTATTTTCACAGTGGCTATATACTCAACAATTTAGGATTCATGAAGTTCATGGGTGGAGGGTATTCCTTATGTAAAAGAATAAACAAATAAATAAATTTTATGTTCAAGATTAACATGATTAACTTCATTCACTGGTACACGGGCATACAAGTTAGAATCAATAACGCTATAACATCAAAAGCGAGCATGAAAGATTCAACATACATTTACTTCTACTCTATCACATACTTGTGCCATGTGGGACAATAAATTTTAAAGATAGTTCATCTACGGACATGAAAAGTGTAACTCACCTTTAGAGGTTATATCAACATAAACTGGAGTATGAGCATTTCAATTTTTACCATATATATTTAACACTGATAATACTAACTGTATAATAATTCTTAATATGAACTACATGCTGATACTTAATATTTTATAAATTTGTCATTTTTACTTTATAGGACTTTTTGAGAATACATTGATTTTTGTTTTTATAGCAATAACCAAAATGAAACAAAAATTAATGTGTTTAAAATTTTATAGCAAGATTAAAAATAACTAAATTACTAAATCACTAAATTACTAAATTCACTAAATCAAATGCTTCCTCTAGTAAGCATAGCAGGTGTACCTTAAATAGATTCATAAACAGAATTTGTTCAGTAGATAAATATATAATATTTAATATATGCATAATATATATAACTTTAAAACCACAATTAGAATGGATAAAAATTAAAATACAAACAAAAAAAGAAGAATCGTTAACGCAATAATGATCTATTAAATAATTACACTTAAATTCTTTAGTGTTTAAATAAAATCCTAAAAAATTTAGGAGATTTGTGCATATATTTCTGTGTGTGTAAATTGGGAGAGTCGAATTTGATTCATGGAGAAAGTTGAACTAACTTTAATGATTCTTTCTCTCTTTTTTTAAAATATTAACAGGCAAAATGAGAGGATAACAATTTATTCAATTTCTGAGTAAAGACATTCTTTTTTTCCTTTTTACTTCTTTCAATCCATTCTCTTTGTATTTATTAAGTAGTAAATTAGTAAAACATAGTTGAGGGTAAAGATTAGAGAGAAAAATATAGCTTGGTCTCATTATTTTGTATGTCAAAATTATGTTCATAAAATATCATATTAACATCTTAGTTTTTTGTTGAAATTAAGCTTTCTTAACATTTATTATTCCAGTATGCCTAATTGGTTTTTTATTTGGTTAATAGATATTACACCACACAACTCAATATATTCTATCACAATAACAACAATGATAATAACAGCTATATGCTTCATTCTGTGTGATTAAGAAGATACAGGTACTACATGCTTATGTTCAATGTCAGAGAAATAAATGATCAATTTACTTTAATCCTTCATAAATACTTTAATGTTGGGTTGACTCTTAAGCCGAAAGCTATGTATTTGACTCTATCATGAATCTGAATCAATAAAATACTCTGAGAATAAATATCTTTCCCAGTGAAGCAAGTTAATTTCTCCAAAACAGCAGGCAATTTAGTTAATCATCTTTTCTACCTTTGTACACAATACTCTGTGCCCCTGAAACATCTGCATTTACCTCGAAGAAGGAAATTGCTCATCTGCAAAAACTTTGACTCATCTGACTCACCATGCACTTATACAAGGCACATTTTGGTTTAGAATTTCCACATCCAAAAAATCAAATATTTGTGCCAGCATATTTTCAACCTTTTTGAATATTTTAAATAATTCTGGCTCAAAACATCTTAGCAATTACCACAATGAATCCAGTGTTGTATTATAAATATACAGATATATTCACTTTATTTTCATACTGAAAAGACTATAGATTATACTTAGCTGTCAAGTTACCATTTCAGAAAGCTCAATAGGGAATCCAGGAGATGCCATTAATGTAATCTAAAGTAAATTGTATTAATAAAAACAAAAATTATTATGAAATACTCTCCTGCCATTGATTCAATATAAAAGACTTTAAGAGAAGATGAGCAGTAAAACTATGTGGTTACTAGAGGTTTAAATTATTCTTTGTTTTACTTAACACAGCAGTATGATACAGCAGTTTATGAAGAAGTACAGTTATATTCTCAAAATCAGTTTGATACATTGATTAAATAATACGCCTGTTAACATGTACAGCGGCAGTAGCTTAAGCAACACTGTAATAAAAAGATTACTATGAGCACATTAGGTAAAAAGTACAATTTCTGTTTCTAAGGCTTTGTAAATATCATAATTTGGAGGAAAACATAAATGATGGCCCATTGATTTCTATATAACATTTTCTGCTTTATGCTACAGGAATAAAACGAAAGTATCTTATAACAAACTCCTTGTGGCAGTAATATATTGAAATATATGTTGTGAGAAATTTTCACTTTTTCTCCAGAAATACTGTATTTTTAAATTCACTGTTCTATTCATGAACATTGCATAGAAACGTTATAGGGAAGCAGAAGGGATAAGTGGAAAGAACTTACTAAAAAATAAAACTTGAGGACTGCCTGCAAATCACGGTAAGTTTCAAATCGTGACGTTCATTGTAAATGGCACTAAAACATTTAGCATTCTGTTGTAACATTATTGTTTAATTTTCCAATTAAATGGCAGCATTTATGAGAGGTTTAAACAAAGTAGTTCCCAAAAAAGCAGTATTTCTTTCTGACCAGACTGGTTTAGGGGTTTCTGAGTTCTAAATCAATCTCAAAGAGGATTCTATTCTGTACTTTGCATTTCACTATCTGCAATATTTCAAATGGTATATAACTTATATTTTCATTAATGAAGGCTAGAAGATAGGCATGCTTCTGTTCCTAGCTATAATGTCATAATTATTTCTATGCTGTCCTGAAATATAAACCTCTGCGTGATTGTCAACTTCTCTCTGCCTTCTTTTATATATTATTATAAATCAAATGCCACTTGTTTTTTGCTTTGTTCCAAATTAAAGTTTTTATTTTATGTTACCTCGAAAGCACAACATGAAACAGGATCAGGGTGCAGGTATTATGTGTGCTGGGCGGAGAAGGGAAAGAGGGCAATTCCAATGAATAGGAGTTTGGGAAAGAAAACAGGTGGAGGAAAAGAGGTCTGTAACTGAATTTCCTCATGCAACTTTTAAGAGCTCAATAGTCCAGGACATCTGAGAATCGTATGCCTTCCAGAATTGTCTGTTCAAAGGAAGTTAGTCTGGGACATTTATCCCTGGTCTCCCATGCTCCAGCGGTTTCTGGGGGGAAGGAGGAGAGCCATGAACTCAGCTCCACTTCCGACCTGCACTCCTCTGAGCTTTCAGTAAAGAACTTGTGATAGAAAGTACAAAAATGTATGCCATGCACTCAAGTTGACAGACTGAAAACAGGCTTGCTTAGAGTGGAGATGCTGAAAAATGAAAGGATCTGCCACACATAGCCCTCTTCTCATAGCAGTCTGCAAATGAAGACAGACAACACCATCACCATGCCGGTATCCTCCACTCCTTTATCAAAATATACATCACGCGCATTTTAAGACCTATCATGAAATCAGAGTTTAGCTTGAAAGAGGTCTTATCATCTAACCTTAAAATAATCTTATTATATTTTTACTCTGTGTCTGAGAGGAAGAAAGAGAGAAAGGGTGACTGAGAGGTGAACAGGAGGAATACTTGCACTTCCTAGAAAAGGATTTTAACATGAATACAAAATTTAAATTGCAGAGAAAAGTAGGCTTTAGGAATAGAATTTCTGGCATTTCTAAAGGACATGATTTTTGTTGTAGAGGCTCAAGACAACTACTTCCTTTATCCTTTAATTAATTATCCCTTTGACCTATACAAATACTCCAAAACCATTCATAAAAAACAGGTGTGCTGTTTTTAACCATTCATATCATTGTAGTTCTAATCAAATACTTTGCAAAAAGTAATAAGAAATACATGTTAAATTTTTATTTTCTAACTTTTTTCTTTCAATAGTGTTATATTGAATATTTCCATATAATGCCTAGAAAACAACATGAAAAACATGAGTAATGTATCAGTAAATATTCACTAGTGAATATGGCTGGCAAGTCAAATATACTGGCTGAAATAGGGTCTTTTCCAAAATTTACCAGGATTAACAAAACTCTTTCAGCATAATACTTTGAAAACATAAATGCTTTCAGTTTATAGAAGGGAAAATATACTTTAATGCCATTATGAATAAAGTTTATATGAACAATCTAATACATATTTTAGATATTTAATTATGCTGAAAATATACCTTAGTGGAATGGTTGGGTCACAGATTGAGCACAAGACACATGTACACCTTTGGTAGATAGTGACTGCTATGGTTTGAATGTTTGTCCCCTAGAAAACTCGTGCTGAAATTCAATTGCCATTGTAACCTTATTAAGAGCTGGGACTTCAAAAATGTGATTAAGCCATGAGGGATCCACCTTCGTGAATAATAGATTAAAGCCACAATGAAAAGGGGCTTCGGGAGTGAGTTCACAAAAGTCCTTGTCTGTTTTTTTTTTTTTTTTTTTTTAGGCATGCATTTTCAATACATTTGAGTATACCAGAGTATAAATTGCTGAACAATTTCATGAGTATGTTTAGTTTTGTAGGAAACTGACAACAAGCCTACCAACGTGACTGTACCATTTTGTAATCCCATCAGCAATGAATGAAAACTCCTGTTGCTCCATATCCACAACAGCGAATATTTTGGATTTGGTATGAGATATTTTTGATGCCATTTCAAGAGATATGTTAAAATTCCGTGTTCTAATAGTTGCTATTATAACAAAAATCACTTAAATTTGTATTTAGTCTTTTGTCAAGCAACCTTACGAAATTCACTTATTGAGTCTAATTATTTCTCTGTTGAATTAAACTTCATATACAATGACTGTAGTCTGAATGTTTGTTACTCCCCTTCCATTCTTATGTTGAAACCTAGTCCCCAAAGCAATGGAATTAAGAGGTAGAGCATTTGGAGGATGACTAGGGCTCCACCTTCATGAATGGAATTAGTGCCCTTATAGAAGAGGCCCCGGAGAGCTGAATTACCATTCTGCCATGTGAGGACACAGCTAAACATGCCATTAATGAAGGAGAGAGCAAGCCTTCAATAAACACCAATTCTGCTGGCATTTTGATCTTGGATTTCCCAGCCTCCAAAATATGTGAGCAACAAATTTCTGTTGTTTACAAGGCACCCAGTCTAAGGTATTCTGTTATAGCAGCCTGATTGGGCAAAGACAACAATTATAACACCAGTGAATAATGTTTTATTCTTTCATTTAAAAAATTTTTCTTGCCTGATGTTTAAAACTGCCTGTGCTATGTTGAATGGATATTGGGAAAGAGTATATGTTTATTATGTCCAATCTCAGAAAACAGGCTTCCAACATAGCACTAGCAAATATAATGCCTTTGATAGGTTATTTAGAGATACTCTTTATCAAATTGAAGAAGTAGGATTTTCTAATATGTTAAGAGAATTATCAAGCACAGATTTCAAATTTTATCAAATGTACTTTTGTATTATTTTACACCTACAAAAAATATTAGATATTTTTGTGCTCTATGTTGCTAATATTTATAGTCTTTATTTTTAACATAAATTCAACCTTGAAATAAAATATACCTTTTCATTTTATATTATTATCTTCTTATGTACTGTTGAATTCAATTTGTTAATTTTTCTTAAAATATTTGATTTTACATTCATGGCTGAATGAATTTATATTCATTGACGTTTCTGACCACCTCATTCCTGACTGTTACGTTCATGATAGGAATTTGGTGCAAGTTTACATCCTTCTACTCTTTTTGTAAGGTTTAAGTAATAATATTATTATTCTACTCTGATGGAATGTCTTGAAATGTTCCCTTTCTATCCATTCACTGAAAGAATTTTCTGTAAAATTGATGTTAGTGCTTTTTAAAAAGATTGTAGGAATTCACAGGTGAATCTTTTTTGGCAATATTTTTTTCTTGGCAAATATTGATTCAATATTTTCACAAATATAGGACTATTTATATTTCTAAATCTTCCTGAATGAGTTTTGAAAAACCTAGTTTTCAAGAAATTCATCTGTTTCATATAATTAAAAAAATTATTGGCATAAATGTTATACTCTGATAAGCTTTTTAAGATATGATAGGCAGAATTTCTTTTTTCACATTTTTGTTAAGTATAAATCATAGCTTCTATCATAATTTTTAAAGCATTTCCTAGATATATTTTGTATTAATCTTTTTTTTAAAAAAATGGGGCTTTGTTGGTTTCCTCTTTTATATGATTGATCTCTAAATCATCGTTTTTGCTTTGTTTACTATTTCCTTTTTTGCTATTTTTGTGTGTGTGGGAGAGAGGGGTGTTTAACTTACTTCTTGTAATGGATGTTTAAGGTATTAGTTCTCAAACTCTCTTCATTTCTAGTGAATGCATTTTCACTATAAATTTTCCTGTAAAATTGTTTAACTTCATCCACAAATTTTATGCCACAATTTTATTATAAATCATGTCAAAACATGCTCAAATTTAGATTTAGATTTATTCTTTAACTCATAGGTTATATTACTTGTATATAAGTGTATTTCTAAATTCATAAATATGTAGGCTCTTAGTTTTACTGTTGATTAGTATTTGTTATTAATTATAGTTTATACCGTACAGAGACAACACACTCTAAATCATTTTATTATTTAACATTTTATTAAGACTTGACTTATGGCCTATTTGGGCTTAAATTTAGGCTCTATATGTTCTATTTTGTTGACTGTTTCTTGTGAACATGAAAATAAAACAGTCTGTTGCTGCTGTTAAAATGCTTTACATGTGAAAATAAGGTTAAAGGTTTCAATGACATTGTCAACTCTTTTTTTTCACTATTGATTTTATAGTCTGATTTTTCTATCATATACTTAGAGAAGTATTTTTAAAATCTGCAATATAATTACAGTTCTGTCAATTTTATTATACTTGTCACTTTTTAAGTATAGAATAAATAAAAATATGGTATTTTTTCCTGGAAGTTAATATTTATCATTATGAAACATTATTTTTATATATTCTAACACATCTTGCCTACTATTGCATTTTATATGGTACTCATTTGCTATATTATCATTCTTTTAGTTTGTGCTCACATGGTGTAAGTTATTATTTTACTTTGAATGCTCTGTATACTTACAGTTAAAATGCATATCTTGTAAGTAATATATCATTGTTTCAGTGTGGTTGTTATAGTATAGTTGTAGTATAGTTTATGGTTGTTATAGTATAGTTGTACTATAGTTAGCTGAAAATATTTTTCTAATATTTCTCACTGAAATGTTTTGGGATTTACATTTAAAGATATAGTTATATTTTTGAGATTAAGTCTAACATCAGACACTTTTTTCTTTTTTCCATCTGTTCTTTTCTTTTTTCTCTTATCTATTTTTAGATGAACCAAATGCTTATTACTTTTCTACTTACCCCTTTATTAATACTATAATTACAATTTTAAATCATCATAATGTTTATTTTAATGATTACAATATGTACTTTTGAATTGTTCTAATGTATCCACAATTAATACTGTTAAATTTCTAAGAATAACATGGACCTAAGAAACCTCTAGGGAACACAACTCTTAAATTCCATTTGCTTCCTTCTATCTGCCCACTACTGTTGATGAATATTTTAATTCATGTATATTTTAAATACTGCAAAACATTTTTATTTATTTATATCACAGTCAATGTTTATTTTTATTTACCAACCTACTTACTCTCTTGAACTGTTCGTTTTTTTCACCATGACTGTCCCTCCACATACTTTCACTTAGGATCTTCACTGTTTTTCCTGAAGAATTATTTTAGGGCTTATATCCTTCTGATTTCTCCCCAGGTTTTTATGTACTTTTTTTAAGTTAAAGAAGGTATCTTTGTTTTACCTTAGTGTGCTAGGATATAATTTTTCGGTGTAGATTGCTTGTTGGGCACTTTTTTTTTTTCCTCAACCATGGAAAGATGTCACTTGATTAGCTTCTGACCTTCGGCATACCCCACTTATTTCTGGACAAACGTATGCATATGTAGATAATGCTGGCCCAAATCGGTGTTTAATTTGTTGGCCTGAACAATTTCCTGTTTTCCCATTCTTCTAAAGAATCTCTACTAAATAGGGTCCCCACTTCCACAGTCCCACAACCGACAATTCAGTCACCTCAGAATCTTCAGATTGACAATGTCTCTGCTGACATTTTTAACCATCTCCTGGTTGTTTCTGGACAAACCTCTCTGTATGTAGATACATGTATAAATGTATATAGATGCATGTATCTGTGTATATAAATAATACATAATGTAGGCAAATATCTCCAGGGAAAGCGCATGCATAGTGAAAACTCAGTTATTTTAAATTTTCTTGTCTCTAGGATCATGGCTTCCTCAATTCAGCCACTTTCAAAGTCTGTACTTCAATTCCTGTCTCTCCTATTTATTTACAATGCTAAAAATCTCAGGCTGCTGCTTCTCACTTAGCCTCTACTTTCCCTGCTCTTTGTTACTAACTCTTCTTTTTTTGCCAGTCTCTTGGACTTTCAAGGTCTGATTTCCTTGATTGCTCTGTGAAATCTAGAAAGATATTTTTTTTGGGGGGGGTGGTAATTTTCCAAACTTTGTAAGTTTTTCTTTACTGTAATATTCACTCTCACGTCCAGGATCAGAAGTTTGTCATACTCTCTTTATATATCCCCTCCAGTACCTATCATAGTGTGTGACACATACCATTATTCAATATGTATTTAGTTTAATGAAATGTTGTATAAAACAGTCTAATTTTTGACTTCTCAAAGTTACATGTGAATGACAGGCACACGAAAGTGTAAATACATCATTATTTTTAAGAACTGTCTGAAATATGCAATAAATTCACTTAAATAAATAACAGTTGAAAATGTTAACTCTTCTACAAAACCAGTTGTTGTAGAGAATGTGAATATAGAGTAAATAAGAAAATTAATAATTGCAATACATTGCAATAAATATTTACAGATACAACAAAGAATCATCTGTGAAGACTGAAGAGGAGCATTTTGGTTTATACTATACTGGAGAGTTGGAGAAAGCTTCCTTGAGGTCAAACCTTGCTTAAGACCTGAGGGCAAATTAAAAAGCCAACTAAAGAATAAGGAAAAGGTCATTACAGACAAGAGGAATAGCACAAGTGAAGGCCCAAAGGTTTGAAAGTAAATCTAAAACATGACAAAGGTCCATGTAAAGGTAACTAAATGCTAGGGGCATAACTGATCCCATTAAATATTAGTCAAATAAAGTAATGATAAAAGTATAAACCTTTGACATTTGTTAATTCCATAATAATCAACCCTTTCATATGAATAGCCTCAAGAATGTCCCTGATAAATTATGAAAGATACCAAGATATCAAAGAATATAGAGATATTGAAGAATAAGAACTCTATTTCCTGTGATAAAGAAAGACTGTCATGCCTTCTGAAAAACACTCACTTATTCCACTCTTTGGGGCTGTGTCCTGCATTAGATTAACCGTTCTTCTGGTCAACATATAAAGTATTTTCTTGTACAAAATAGACATTCTATATAAAAGCTGGACACCCAAGACTGTAGATATGGTCTGATCTCTGTATTTATTAATAGTAAAAATGGTTTAGATTACAAATTCCATGTAATTTTTTGAATGGAAGTACTAGTGTGTTTTCCACAAATGTAGTGCAGACAAAAGAGGTTTTTCCCTGCAGAGAATTTTTTGATTTATGAAGAATATACAAATAATGCATTGCTTAACAAAGGGGATATGTTTTGAGAAATGTGTTATTAGGTGATTTCATAGCTGTATGAACATCATGGACGGCAATTACACAAACAAAGTTGGTATAACCTACTACACAGCTAGGCTATATGATATAGCCTATTGCTCCTAGGCTACAAACCTGTACAGCATATTACTTTACTGAATACAGTAGGCAATTGGAACACAATGGCAAGTATTGGTGTATTTAAGCTTACCCAAATATAGAAAAAATACAACAAAATATGGTATTATAATCTTATGGGGCACCAGAACATGCATTACCCATTGTCTGAAACATCATTACGTGGCGCATGATTCCAATGAGACCATTCCTCAGTTCACTGTGCCTGCCAAACAGTAGGCACTTATTAAAATGTAGTTAACTGCATGCAAATGTACCTAAAGAGAATGGTTAAAATCATTACTTAGTCAATAATGTGTAGGTACATGTTCTTCTTCAGTAAAAATTCTTCTTCATTTAAATGTTGTAAATGTAAGATAAATTTCTCAGACCCTCATCAACAACATCAGACTCGTAAATATAAAGTTTGTTTAATATCTTACTGCATTTTACTTGGTACAGTATAGAAAATTAATTGCTATAAATCTATAAAAATATAATTTTTTCCAAAAATAAAGAACACCTCAAGAAGGAAATGCCTTTTCAGTTTTCAAGAGCAACATGTAGGAACTTAAAGACCAGAAATAAGAAACTGAACCTAGTAAATGTCAGCTTAAACTTATGATTCAAAACTAGCATTAAAGAATTAGAATTGCCTTATAAGTACAGCACAGGATGTCTAAGGAATAATAAAAAAAGAAATGTTTAATTGCCAATATGTTACAAACGAGTATCGTTTTGCTACTTTACAGTGTTGCCCTATTTTAACACCCTTTTATAATTGAAAGATGTCTTAAGAGCTCAATTGTTGATAGTTCTTCATCCTTTTATTTTAAATTGTTGATGTGCACAGATCTGAAAATATATTTCTCAGAGAATTTAATGCTTCAAATGAATTCAATGGCTAACTTTACAGGATAAGGATCCACAAAAATCAAAGTGGAACACTGCAAACCTTAAACTGTCAGCAATTGTTCAAACTCAGACTACGCTTCATATGCAAATATGTACTAAGTCTCACATATCAGAGCCTTTCTTAAATGGTCTTGTGGTATTTTGTCTTATTTTGTACATTAGCATTTTGTATTATAAATGACCTCGATATCACTAAGTCTATAGAAAAAGCTGCACCTAAGAGAAAATTACAGTTCCTTGAAAGATGGAGTCCATAAGATGATTGCTTTAGTATTTCAAAGAAATATGCATTTCATTTAAAAAAAAAAAACACTTAGCCTTTTTAGTACATTAATTCCAATGAAAGCAGTATTTATATATTTTCAAATATTTCTACATGTTACTAATACATTGTAACTATGAAATAACTAAAACAATAAAATACATTTATTATTAAAAGAATTTTAATGTATTAAATGATACCTTCATTTTTAAAACCCCTTGAAGTAGCATTTTCCTTTTCTATGGTAATATAAGAATTAAATGAAAATAATTAACTAATGATCATACCAATCCTTTAGTTTTGTAGCTACTGACTTCATAATAGGATCTCTGTGACTATCATCTCTTCTTTTTATGAAACATGTATGTATATGCTTTATGTAATTTTAATCTGTTTCAGTGTTCAAAATATCAGACAAAAAGAAGCAAGAAATGTTAAAGAGCATATTTAAACGTAAGATAATCAACCAAATTTTTCAAATAACGTTTTTATTCTAGACTTATTTTTGATTAAAAATCTATTTATTTTCTAAAACTCTTGAAGTTAGTATTCATCAAATGTGCAGAGTGTCCAGAGGCAGAGAAGCAGTCTAATCATGTAGACCTGAAAAATTGAGAGGAAAACCAATTTTCTCTACTCTTCTTGCATTGCTGGCTTTATTTAGTAAAGTGATACAATAACAAAATAAAGTATTTGGGCTTCCAGGGAAAAACCTAATAAATAACTATAAAAATGCTCTAAAATGGACATTTAGTAAATTACAGAATGGCAAGTAAAAGAAATAGATGAGATATTTTACATTGTCAATTGAACAATATGTCTCTGTCCTGCAAATAATATAAAAGAAAGTTCTTTTAAAGCTACCAAGTGGTTGACCAAGGAGTGAAATATTTTCGAAGCATATCTAATGAAAGTAGAAACTGAAAGCAATGGAAATCATTTGAAATGTCACTTGGAGGAACTTACTTTAAATAGAGTTTTGCTTTCATTTTTCTCTTGCTTCTAAAAGAAAATATTTATATGGACACCTTTGCAGTCTGCTTTTCTTACATAACAATATAGTCTAAAAATTAATTAATCAATAACAGTTAATACAAATCCTCCACATTTTTCTTTGCAGCTACACATTGCTCTCATCTAAAGATTTACCACAGCTTCTTTAATCAGTCTTATGGGCATCTAGTTTGCTTCCAATATTTTGGAACTAAAATGGTGCTATAATAAGTATTTTCATATGTATAGAAGTTATCTTCAGTGAAATTTCTAAGTCAAATGTAAACAAATTCATATTTTTTTGTTCAATATAGCCAAATTTTCTTTCGTAATATATGAATCTTGAGATGGCCTGTTTTCTAATACCTTCACCACCAGAATAAGTTAGCAAGATTTTAATAGTTGATAATCTGATAGATGAGAAATAGTATCTCAGTGTAGTTTTGATGTGCATGCATTTATTATTAGTGAATGCAAATATTTCATGTTTTAATGATTACATAATTTAGGGAAATCACTATTCACATTTTGTTTAGTTTCTTGTATAGTTTTTGGTCTTGAATACTTTCCATTTTAAGAGTGTTTTATACTATTTAAAGACATATTAATGCGTTATCTGGTATTACAAGTTTCTTCTACCTATTTGTCATTTGTTTTCTAATTGTGTTATAGTATTTTGTGACAAATATGTTTTTAATATACTTTTATGAAATGTCTGATATGTCTATATTTTATTAAATGTATAATTTGACTTATATTTGGAGATACTTTCCAAAAATTTACCTTATAGAGGAATTTACCCATGCTTTAGTCTGACATTTGAATGGTTTCCTTACTTTTGAATTTATCTATGTATCTATCTAATTTACAATTAAATTTACTTTTCTTTTAATAAATGAGTTAGATTCATTAAAATTTATGGATAATCTGATATATTAGATCTCAAGTTTTACAATATTTTATATTATACTTACTATGCTTATTATACAGTACTTAATTTTTTCTTTCTCTATATAATATCCTTTCTTCTGTAATTTTAAAATTATATTGACATTTAAGAAAGGCTGTATTTTTGTTTTAGTGGTTTCCCATATTCTTAAAACTTGAAATTGCCCTTAGGTTCCTGTTTTCTTATTTAGACTTTAGTATCTGGTTAGATTTAATGGTATTCTTTGACTCTCATCTATTTTCTACAAATCAGAGAATGAGCTTAATCTACTTCATTTCTTTTTCTCATCTCCCTTTCCAATTACACTAACTTTTTGCTGTCAGACATATAATATTTATATCCATGTTTCCATTTTTTTATCTTAGGACTACTTTTAAGTGCATTAAATGCCAACGTTATTTCTTTTGCCATTGTTTCCTAAATTATGTCTTCTTTAGAAGTTCATCTTCTTTTAGATGCCACAAGAAAGAATTCTGTCACAGTATATTCCCTGAGTCCTGCATTTTGAAAATTGTTGTCATTGCTCTGCGGTCTTTTATATCCTTCTTCTACTAAGTGAAGTATCCCAAGAATGGAAAAATAAGCACCACATGTACTCACCACCAAATTGGTTTCACTGATCAACAACTAAGGGCACATATAGGAATAACATTCATCAGGTGTAGAGAAGATAGAAGTGGGGAGGAGGGGATGGGTATATACATACATAATGAATGTGATGTGCGCCATCTGGGGGATGGACATGCTTGAAGCTCTGACTCTGGGGGGGAGGGAAGGGAAGGCAACAGACGTAACCTAAACATTTGTACCCCCATAATATGCTGAAATAAATATATATATATAACCTTAATAATGTTAAACAGAAAGATAACTTGGCTTCATGTAAAATCTTTAGCTCCCACTATATTTACCGGCTTGCTATTCTTAAATTCCAAATGAATCGTGTGTTTACATTTACTTTTGCCTATATTGCTGCTGTAGTCACTCAGATTTATGTTTTCAATTCCTTGATATTCAGCTTTAATTAGTTTTGCTTTTGTTAGTTTTAGCTGTAATGATTTATAAACATTATCAAAAATGTCTGTCTTCCTCCTTCTATCTTTCCTTCTCTCTTCCATCCATCCATGTGACTTAAATCTCTTTTTCCTCACTTATTACCCTGTTTTATGTTTTTTTCCAAGGGTCACAGTAGTGGGAGAAAAAATACATGTAATGAATAATAATTTCATAAAGGATCATATATGTCTCTAGGCTACAAATATTTTTTATGCAGATGATGTCTACATCTTAATCATTTAAGTAGCCCATATGACTAAGATAATAGCTATCCATAGTTGATAATGATACATCATATTTATTTAAATTCTAACATTTTCTACTTTTAAAATGAAATCTTGGGAATAGTCAACAAGCATTGCTAATTTCAAGGTGAAGATGACATTCTAAACTTGAACTTTATTTTATAAAAAAGTAACTACAGTAATTGAATTATGAAAATCGCATGTTAATTTTGTGAACATGTACCTCACAGTATGTAGCTATTCCCAATCGTCTCTCTAATTAAAATTGCCCAGGATGTAACACCCTACTCAAGGCTCAGAACTAAGCACTTACTTACCACCTCTGGGATTTTTACTGAGCATGATGGAAAAGGGTTACTAAGTAAAATCTAAGGAAATATGCAGAATGAAAAAAATTTCAATGAGTAAAAATGGATAACAAAGCTGGTCCTTATAATTCCTGGTAGTTTTCTGATTCCAATTACTGTTTAAACTTATATTAAAAATAGGTTTTCATTGTTCATCCAATGATTTGAGTCATTCTTTGTTCCTTGGAGCCAAAATAAAAGGGAATAAAAAAAGTGGGATCCAGGAACAAGGCTGCTAACCCTAGAGAACTTACCGAGCTGGTTGAGGCATAGCAGCTGAGCAGAAGGACCTGAGGCTCTCTCAATGCCAGGTGAGTTTGTGTTGATAATATACTTAATAAAGTTTTCAATAATAATCAGCCGGGATCTGGATGCCAAAAGTGAATACCTAGAGACCACTTTTGCTGGTGATTTAATGTAATTGTATGGAGGAAAAATTAAGAACGAGAGTTTTAAATTTCACAAAATAATTTGCAGCAGGAATCAGATTAGTTTAGTTCTGTTTAGCCTATGCATAAATAGATTAGGAAATACAGTTTGAATTAAACCACTTTATACATATAAACTTTAAAAATACGGCTTAGAATGCAATATGCACACAATAAATGTCATTAACTCTTGTAGTTGTTGTTAACGCCAATGTCACAACTAAAACTGGAAACGTTTTCTGGTGTAGTCAGAACTCCAGACTGCTGAAAATGTTGTCCAAATAATGCTCACATATGTTGTTTAACTGCAGCACCTTTTGAATTCTCTACTGTTTTAGGCTTCTTTGGCTACAAATACCAGGAGTCTGGATATCAATGCATAAATATTTGGAGAAATCAAATAACTTAGGCATTTCTGACACCTCCTACCCATTTCCTTTAAAATGTTCCCATTTCCATTCCATCCTGATCTTACATGATCTCACACATATATCTACTGGTATCATTGTGACCCCAAGAGTAGATGCTACAGCAAAACAGGAAGAGAATAATCACCATTCAGAAAATTTGCCAGAACAAATTTTGATTATATGCACATGCATTTTCTGAGTGATAAATTTAGAAGGACAAAGTAAAATTTTAGATAAAGATGAATTTAACAGGCTAGCAGGTCCTCACAGGAGATGCTCTGGTTACTCAATGGTGGAGGCAATCGATTAAAATACATCTCATTTATTGATTTAATGAACATAACATGGGCCCATGTCCGACAATCACTGGAAGGAAAACATTCTGTCTTAGAAGCTCACTGGTATGAATGATTCAAAAAGAAGAGCAAAACTTGAATATTCATTCTGTGCATGCTTTCAGGAATGTCTTTTTTCACTCTTGATTTACTTTCTGAAAAATTATGCCCTTCTCAAACTTTGCTCAAACACTGACATTTCTGAAACTTTCCCTGACCACTGTGAGTACAATGCCTTTTGTATTTACCTAAATCATAGCCCATGCATGTTATTAAAATAGATAGCCAGCAGTGTGATCATGGCAGTTAATTAACTTCAATGATGTGCAGTTTCTTCACCAGAAAAGAAGTAGGAGGAAGAGTGTAAGATGGTATATACATCTCACAAGCCTGTTCTTAGGATTTAAAGACAGTATGTATTGAAATAATGATGGCATAATAAGACTATAAGTTATTTCTTTGTAGTCAGAGAATATGAATTTTCACATATAAATACAGAGTTCCAAGCCCAGCTAGCAAGAATGGAGTAATTTTATTGTATCTACTATTAAAACATCAGCTTCAGTCATTAAGGTTGGTAATATTTATCTTTGATTCATTTATTCATGTGCCAAGGAATTCATTTCACAGTGGGGATGCAATCATAAGTGAAAACTAACATCTTCCCTCTTCTAAGAAAGTTTATAGGTGTTGATCAAGAATTAAAGAATTAAGCAAATTAAAATAATATTATGTTATTAAGTATGGAATGTTTACTTTCCTTAAGCACTAAGTTTGACAGTTGATATCTCTGACATTTCACTTTGACACTTCTTTTTTTTTTTTTTATTGTGAAGGTACATCCTCATTCTTTCAAATGCACATTTTGGCTTATGATTATCTTTCACATTTTTTAGGGCAATTTTTGAGACCAAGGAGGATAATGACGAACTGAAAGTGTAGTGGAAGCTAATCCATCTCAAACTAAGCGTGAATTAGCAGCAAGGTTTGACATTACTGTTCCAACAATATTGGACCATTTGAAACAAATTGGCAAGGTAAAGAAGCTGGATAGATGGGTTCCACATGAATTAAACAAGTTTCAGAAGAGAAATCGCCTAGAAGCTTGTCTTTCTTTGCTGTCATGACATAAAGGTGAACCATTTCTACACCGTATTGTTATGTGTGATGAAAAATGGATTCTTTTTGACAATCACAAGTGTTCGGCACAATGGTTGGATAAAGATGACATACCGAAACACAATCCAAAATCGAATATTCATCCAAAAAAGTAAATGGTGCTTGTTTGGTGGTCCAGCGATAGTATTATCCACTACACCTTCATGAAACCTGGTCAATCAATTACAGCAGATGTCTACTGCAACCAATTGGGTGAAATGATGAAGTTGCTTGCGACTGAGCAGCCAAGATTGGTCAACGGAAACAGGTCAATCCTCTTGCAAGACAACGCTTGACCACATGTCACACAAACAACGCTTCTCAAACGACAGAAGCTAGACTTGGAAACTCTCTGTCATCCACGATATTCACCAGATCTTGTATCAACTAGCTCCCACTTCTTCCAGCCTTTGACCACTTCTTACAAAGAAAAATATTCAATTCTCAACAAGCTGTGGAAAACGCCTTTTGGAATTTCATCACCATTCACTCTCCAGGCTTCTTCATTGCTGGCATAATCAAGCTACTTGTTAAGGTTGCAAAAGTGTGTCAACAGTTTAGGTGAATACTGTGATTAATTGTATTACTTCTTGTTTGAGATATAATAAGCTAAACTTTTGATTTGAAATCAGACATTTCAAATTTAATGACTTAATAGTTAATTATGTGAAATAAATGAAAGGAAAACGATATTCTAGGCAGAAAAAATGCACACACAAACAGCATTTGCAAAGACAATATGACATGAGAAAGAATGACCCATTCAAAGAACAAATATGATGATGATGGTGATGCTGGTGGTGATGATGGAGATAAGTACTGATAACAATCAGTGTGATTGGAGCAGAGAATAAGGAGGTAAGACACGTCATAAGATTATAAGATAAAGCTGGAGTGGAAAACAGATACCAGGTGAAGAAACTGAATAAGCAAAGAGGACAGAGGGACACAATTCAGGAAGGCAAAAATAACTTAAATCAACATCACAATTTTAACTAAGATTATTAAAGAATTGGAGAATTTAGTTTCAAATAACAAATATGGCATTCTGAGTAAGTAAAATTTTTAAAAATAAAAGACTCTTAAATATTAGACATATGACTGGTAAAAACAAAAATTCTATAGAATAACTGGTAGATAAAAATCCTGAACTGTTTCTAAATGTAGAGATAGAATAAAACAGGAAAAAGAGTTGAAAACAATACATAAAAGCAGATATTTAAATAGAATTCTCAAAAAGAGAGAAGTAGAAAATTAGGAGGGATAATAATATGTGTATTATATATATTTAATATATGCACACACATATGTGTATGTATGTACTATACCAACATCCCAAGAGCTGGGATGTAGTCTGAATCTTCAGATTGAAAGTCATCATCAAATGGCTATAAGGGTTTTAAAAAGAAAAAAACATACTTTTGTACAATTATTTTGATTCTAAAAAGTCAATGACAAAATAAAAATAAAGGTAAAAACTGTTCATGAATTAGGCATCCACTGAGATGCCTGTAAGATTCCATATCGTAGAAAATGTTGAAGCCCTTAAATAACAGGAAATACAGATTGCGAAGTCTTTTTCCCAGCAGAGCCATGCCAGGGGTGGTAAGTGTGTTTTCATAACACTGGGTACATATGTCACTATGACCTTTCACAGGTGCCAACTGGAAAGTTGGGTAAGCAAAGTGTTTGTTACAGTTTGAAGATAAATGTTATGTACCAATAAAAGTCATGTTGCTGCACTGATTATATTTTTCAGCTTGTCATCCTTTCAGCATATGTCAGTTAAAGGGTGTGAGTGGTGACATCAGCAGAAAACAGTTGATTTTTACATTTCCTCTCTGAAGTATATATTCTACAATTTGATATAGTAGATAAGGAAGCTAAAAAAAAGTTTGACAAAAAAAATCTTTGGATTTTTATTGTTAGAGAGAAAATTGATTGTGAATGATGATATTTTAAAAGAACTGAATGTATTTCCAAATATACATAATAAATAAATTCCTGCATGAGAAGATAGAGAAGTAAAATAAATTATTTCAAAATATCTTCATATTGTTAAATGTTAGAATGTCCATACTAACCAAAGGATTTACAGATTGAATGCAATCCCCGTCAAATTACCAATGTCATACTTCACAGAGGTAGAAAAAATAATTTTAAGCTTCATTTGTAGCTGAAAATATTTTTAAGAGTTTACCATATATTAGAATTACTGGATTTAATCTAAACATAGTAATCATCTTTGCAATGCTAAATAGTAAGGAAAGAAACTTTTTTCAGTAATAACATTGGTATAGAATGGAAATACACATAAGTCTGGTAAAAGTATTAACAGTTAAAAGATTCAATAATGTTATTCATTCAGAAATGCTGTCATCCATTATAAAATAAAACATAAGAATTCACTTATCCAGAAGAAGGAGGAGAAGGAAAAGGAGGAGTAACAATGTATCAACAAATTGGATCAAAACAAAAAATAAAAAATAGACATATTTAACAGTTTAAACAACAATTTTAAAGATAAAATAAATATATTACGAAACCAGTAATAATAGAAACATATTATTCAGGAGAGGTATAAGTAAATATAACTGGTCTAATTTATCACACATAAATTGTCATGGACTTTGCAGAAAGATTCTATATATGTCTAATATATAATATAGACAAACACCTACTGCAATAGACTGCTTTAGAAGGCTATATCTTCTTACTAACCTATAATACTTTTTCTTATTGTTTAGATTGAATTTTTTTACTGTTTGATTAGGTGAATAGTTTTTATGAGAAGTATCATCATACCTTATCAAAGATTTGAATATAGGTTCTTAGATTTGTTTTTCAGAAAATGAATATTCTTTAACTTTAAAGAGTAGGATTATAGAGATAATCAATTTGAATAATGAACTCAGATAAACTGAATAGTAAGAAAACAGCATTAATTATTAATATTTATAGATATTACTTATTGAGAAGGAATTAACTTATTTAATCATCACAAAAGCCCAATAAAGTACAAAATATATATTACAGATTATTAGCAAGCACATATTATTGAAAAGAATATTAATAAATTAATTTAGTTTGACATAAACAGTTACACAAATAGACCATACATTTGGAATTGAGACCATACAGTTCATAGGGAAATTAATATTGTATATTTGACACAATGACATCAAAAATTCAAATATTAAATACAATGATCAAGTGTATGTCTATTCTTCCCAACACCACTACTGAAATGATAATCAGAACTACTAAAGAAAACTTGCAAGAAAGTAAAGAACATGCAAGGATGAGGAAGAGTATCACCTTTAAAATTGAAAAAATCTGATTAAAATGTTCAGGAATCTGAATGGTTGATAAATATTGCTTAAATATAAGCAATATGAAAGTAGCTGAACATTCAAATACACTAAAAGGGATTATGATGTTGTCTCCAAGTTGTGATATTAGAGAGGACCTTTCAGGAATTCAACAGGTACAGGTGATGAAAGCAATTGAAGAGGACACAAAAAAGTGGAAAGATATTCTGTGTTCATGGATTAGAAGAATCAATATTGTCAAAATGTCTGTACTACCCAAAGAAATCCACAAATTCAATGCAATCCCTATCAAAATATCTATAACTTTCTTGACAGAAACAGGAAAAATAATTCTAAATTTTTTACAGAGCCACAAAAGACCTAGAGTGCAGTCAATGCAATTCTGAGCAAAAATAGCAATGTTGGAGGTATCATGTTACCTGTATTTAAATTAAATTACAAAGCTTTGGTAACCAAAACAGTGTGGTACTAGCATTAAAAATAGACACATAGACCAAAGCAAAAGAATAGAGAACTCAAATAAATCCACACATTTACAGCCAACTCATTTACAACAGATATATAAGAACATAAATTGGGGACAGGTAGTCTCTTCAAAAAACGGTGCTTGGAAAAATGGATATCCATATGCAGGAGCATGAAACTAGATCTCTCTCTCTCTCTCTCTCTCTCTCTCACACCATTCATTTACAAAAATCAAATCAAAATGGATTAAAAACTTAAATGTAAAACCTGAAACTATGTAATATTAGGGAAAACAAAAAAGCCCACAACATTTTTCTGGCCAAAGATTTCTTAAGTAAGACCTCAAAAGCACAAGCAGTAAGGGTAAAAATAGACAAATGGGATTATATCAAGCCAAAGTTTCTGTGACAGAAAGGAAATAACCAAAGAAATGAAGAGACAGCCCCCAAACTGAAAGGAAATATTTGAAAATGACTCATCTGACAAGAAATTAATAACCAAAATATATGAGTATCACAAACAACTAAATGGTGAAAACAACCAAAAAAATCTGATTAAAAAATGGGCAAAACCTGAATAGGTATTTCTTCAAAGAAGATATGTAAACAAGTATATGAAAAAATTCTCACATCACTAACCATCAAAGAAATGCAAATCAAACCTACAATGAGACATCATTTCACCCAAGTTAATTATGGTTTTTATTCAGAAAAATAGAAAATAATATATCCTGGAAAAAATGTAAAGAAAGGGGAACCATAATGCACTGTTTGTGGGAATGTAAATTAGTAAAAAAACTATGGAGAAGAGTGTTGAGGTTCCTGAAAAAACTAAAAATAGAACTATCATATCATCCAGCAATCTCACTGCTGGGTACATGCCCAAAAGAAAGGAAATCAGTATATTGAAGAGATATCTGCACTCTCACGTTTATTGCAGCACTATGCACAATAGCTAAGTTTTGGAATCAACTTGTGTCCATCAACAGATGAATTGATAAAGAAAATGTGGTACACAATTACAATGGAATATTACTCAGCCATGAAAAAGAATGAAATCATGCCTTTTGCAGCACATGCATAGAACTGAACATTATGTTAAACTAAAATAAGCTAGGTAAAGAAAGACAAATATTAATTTTTCTCAATCATACTGTGGAAGCTAAAAAAAAAATTGAATTCATGGAGCTCGAGAGTAGAATGATGGTTACCAGAGGCTAGAAATGGTAGTATGGAGGGGAGATTAAAAGGGGTTGGTTAATGGGCTCAAAAATGCAATTAAGTAGAAGTAATATGATCCAGTGTTTAGTAGCACAATAGGGCTACTATAGTTAACAAATATTAATTTATTATAAATTTCAAGATCACTAACACAACACAAAGAAATAATAAATGCTTAATGTGACAGATATCCCAATTACCCAGATTTGATCATTACACATTGTATCCTTGTGTTAAAATATCACATGTAGCCCATAATATGTATGACTATTATATATAAAAATATATAAAAATTAATTTTAAAAAATGGAGATAATACATATCACTCTAGGAACATTTTTAACAATAGGAACATTCTCTAAAAGAATTATGCAAGCTTCAGGAGAGAGCAGAGTTTTTTTGCAGTATCTGCTGGTCCACCAGGGAAAACCTTTGTCCATGAAATACCATATGCATGAGGCTGTCAGGGTGGCACTAGATCTCTACTGACCACTGAAAATGAAGCTGTTCAGTTAAATTGCCCCTTTATTTCGGTAAATGGCCTAACTAGTTGGTTGTTGATATTGTTTTAACAAAGCCTGTAAGGGAACAGATATATGTAGAGTATTGGAGAAGAAGTACATATCACTAATTTAAAAGAAACAATCCAGTATTCTATTTTTTAAATATGAATGGACAACCAAGCAGACAACTATCAGCATGCAAAGTGAAGCTAGCTAGCCAGTTAAGCAGCCAAACAAAGAATAAACACATTAAACACAAACCTTATTACAGATTTGGGGAAAGCATAATTTAAATAGCAAATAGAAATATTAATACTTTTAAAAAATATCCTTAGGTGATAGGAATATATTGTAGTAACATAGGAAAAGTTGGTGATAAACAGGATACTTTAAAAAAAATAAACAACCAGACAACTGTAATGAGTTATGGAAATAAAAATTATCATTGAGAAGAAAACCAAAAATTCAAAAGAACTCAAAACAATATTGAGGAAAATTTTCCTAAAATTAGAAGGAAGAATAAAAACAAGGAAAATAAGAGAGAAATCCTAAGAGGTGAAGATCACTGCAGATGATCTTACAGGTGAAGATACAATACCTGAAAATACAATGGAAGGACAGACATAATCAACCATATTAAAAAGGAAATTTCCAAAATAATTTGACAAATAACTTATAAGAAAAGAATCCACTGGTATTATATCAAATAATTTGACTCATACTAATTATATACCTGTGGAGTCTCAACTGATAAGCACAAAGAAAACCCACATGATTTATATACTACTCTCAATGAAGCAGGTGTCAGATTGGCAACAGAATTTTAATGGCAAGTCTAGATGCTAGAAAACATTGGAATAATCCTTCAACATTTGAAAAGGAAACTGACTACATTTAGATTTATATTAAAATCCACAAAAATAAAGTAAATAATTTTAAAACAAGGAAAAATGGTGACATAAACACCAGGAGGCAGTATCTCCCATGTGGTAAAGAGTGAAGAGGGAAATCCCACAGTGAGAGATTCATACTGGATCTGGAGAGAAAATAAACCAGATTATAACTGGCAGACAGAGGACACCAGGAGACATGTCTACGGGGAGGAAATGGGGATTCTGCTAAACATATGCTTTACTGTCAACTCTGTATAAGTGTGGCAACGTGGCAAAGTGATACTTCTCCTTTGTAAACAAGAAAAATAAAATTAATTAGAAATGTTACCACTGGCACTCACAAACATCAGAAAGGTATAAAAGAAAATACTAATTCATTGTCAAAATAAACCAAAATGGTATAGGATTTTCAGTACATAGAATGTTAAAAAAGAAAAAAAAAAGATGAAGATGATTTTTAAGTTGCAGATATTTTCTCCATATTCAGGATTTATACTGTTTTATCAATAGCAGGGGGAAAAAAAACCCTGAAGATAATATGATCCCACAAAAAAGCATATTTACAGAATTAATAACAAGAGCAAAAGATGACTTCAGATTTCTAATAAATTTAGTCACAAAACACTAAAACCATTAGAATCATACAGAATCAAAATTAGCAAAATTGAAAGTGTTAAAAGTGAAGTTAAAGCAAATAGGTGTGAGATTGAAAAGAAAAATAAATAGCAGAAACTTGGGGAAACTAATGTCACCATACAACAATCCAAGATGAAGACTCAAATTCACAGAACAAAATAGAGAGGTATATCTGAAATCTTATTAATACCATAAGTATTGGAGAGAGGATATGGTGAAAATTTGGAACCAATCATCTATAGGTTTTTTTTAGATTAACATAATTTGTCTCTTGGAATTACACTGATAGTGGGAAACTTACTTTCCTTATTTCTCTCTTTACTGCTCTATACTGTGTAATTTAAATTTGATTAAGAATAATACTACCTATCTACATAAGCTTTTCATTCTAGAGGGAATAAGGTTCCATATGCACAATATCTATACAAAATATATTGCTAATTGTCTTAATCATTTGAAATAAAATAGCTTACATTCTAAAACAATGAAATCTAATTACTTGTAAATCCCACTTTAAACAATAGGAATTCAAATTATTGCTGATCTGTACAAATAAAACCAATTTTTATGTAGAAGATTAACTTAAGCAATAAACTATTTTGACTTAAAACTGTTATTTTGGCCAGACAGTCAAATGTGGACAAGCAAAAAAGAGAACAATCAATTAAGGTATAATATTTATTATTCTTTATTTTCAGGACATTTTTGCATATATTTGCAATCAAATGTCAATGCAATTTTATATCAGTGGACATGCCCTAGCCATGCTTTTCTCTTTAAATATTTGGGATGTCATTCTTGTTGACTATGTTCAGCTTATTGCACCAAAACATCCTCATTTTTTTTTACTTAATCATCTCCTTCATCTTACCATTACTATTCTGATTAGGAATTCTAATTTTACATATGATATTCTCAACAAAAGAAGTACCCACTATTTTAGCTTTAAACAAGGAATGCAAATCTAATGGCAGAGATATCACTGAGAAGAATTTAGGTCTGAGGAAATAAAACAATAAACATATTTTTCTTTCAGTCTTCAAAATTTTGTGTTTATTAGAATTAACACAAAGGAAATGTGGAAGACGAGCTATTGTAAAATGACAGCATTCAGTCCAAGACTGTCTGATATGGGTGTAGGATTATTTTTCACAAGCAGCAGCAGCCCTCTACAGGTCTTGCTTTATTGAGTGGCATACGAATGTTAGAGTCTGTGATTAAAAATGAGAAACAGAGATCAGTCTAGTTAATGCTTGTCTTTTCTTCCAACTACCACTCCTCTGGCAGCTCAGCCATTTGTTTTCATATGCTCCTTCCTATGAAGAAATAGAGTAATTTCTGTTGCAGCAACTAAAAACTATCAGATATAACTCATCATATAATATTTAAAAATTAAAATTATGTATTCCAATCTAATGAGAATTCCTAAAATCCTCTGTAATTTTTTGCAGATTTTCTGGTCTTCTCCTTTCCTGTGAATGCAACCATGGAAGTTACTTAGTGGAAATACTAAAAACTAATCTGTACAGACCAGTCTTTAGAGAAACATTTGTTTTGTATGACTTGTCAACATTCACCTGATGAAATTCTATTTTTTATCTGTTCCTTTCAAAATTACACGTATAATCTGACTTTAAGCTTTTAGAAATTTCTAGTATAAGCAATGATTTGTATTACACTCTTTCAAGGGTCAATGAATATTTGGTTATCTAAATATCATCTGAAAATACGTATGGATTAATAACCATTAGCAATGAATTAATTGGCAAAATGACTGCTAATGATTTATTTTGGCACTTATATTTTTAATTCTGTTTGTATGTGTGTACATGTGCATTATATGTCTGTAAGTAAGTAAGGAGAAAAAGACAATTATTAAATTCAATTATATTCTTAAATCTATTTATATGCTCTATTTTGATATAATTATTGACTGTTTCTACCCTGTACCATGTGATTTTAACTTTTATAGATTTATAATATAGTTTATGTTTGATCATGGTTGATCTCACTCAATGTTTTTACTTTTGAAAACTGTTCTTGGCTATCCTCTTATTAGTGCTTTTTCAAATGATTATTAATTAAGATAATTTTTAGGTTGATACAAATCAAAAATCACATTGACTTTGGTTGAAATTTTCTGTATTGCGTAGTTTGGGAAATAACATTCACTTAATAATATTATATTTTCTTCTCTAAGTTTTTTTTTTCTTTCTGTGTTTGAATTTTTATGGTATTTTTCAAATGGCTCTTACACATTTTATAGTAACTAATCATAAGATAGATTTATCAGCAAATATAAAAAAAACAGACATATATATAACTTAAGTTTAAGCACCATACTAAACAGAATTTCTAGAATTAATTGTTTACAGTTGTATTTCTTGTATTTTGCAAGTAGGTAATTGAAGGATTTATACAAATAGAATCCTGAAACATCCTTCCAATATGTGTATTTATTTGCTTGTCTTTTTCCATCGGCTCAAATTTCAAGAATACTATTAAGTGACCACATCCTTGCCAATGAATTCATTTTTCTCTTAATGTTATATTGTGACTTACATGGTATTTACAAAGACAAATATTTTAAAGCATATTTTTAACAGTTTTATGTTTATTTTTACCATAACATATTTACTTGAATTTTATAAATTTAAGATTTTTCAATATGATCTTTATTTAGCTTATTGTTTTGATTAAATTTGTTGGTAGGTTACTTTTTAGGAATTCATGTATTCCTATTGTAATTTCTAATATGGTGCAGAAAATACTCTTCAGTACTCCGTTGGCTTCAGTTTTTTAATGTTTTATTTAAAATTTTATGTTAATATTCATTAACGTGATTGGTTTGCAAAGTTTTTTGTGCTTTCAAATAATTTAAGGATATAAATCATACATGATTTATAACATAATCAGTTAAATATTCATTCTCTGCCATGCTCTGAACTATTTTCATTTGCATTGGATTTTCTGCACCCTATAAAGTTTCAGACTTTGACTCAAATATATAGTTTAGATAGAGAGGTTAGTCTTGAGTATATAAAGATTATTAAAAGACATTGGACAAAAGAAAGAAATCTGGACTGACAATACCACTGACTGGGATCCTGAAGGAATTAAAATGATAATGGATTATAAATCAGCATAATGTCAGTGGTTCTTAAAGCCAGTTGAAACTAAGATCAGATCAGAAACTAAATAATAATGCATGAAGAAATGAAGCCATGGGTGCAACGCAGATATTGTGAAACAAAAAAGTATCTATCGTGTCAGTGGTGAAACTTCCAATCAAACAATTACTCAGATGTGTATTCTTCATTCAGCAAAACTTTCTACTGGGACTATAGTGCAAGTCAAGGCTTTATGAGGTCTAATAATTCCTGCCTGACATTCCAGCAGCCTGTCATTGGGAATGTGGAGAAACAATGTCAGTACGCCATAAAACAACTTCCTAGGAGTTAAATGTCTCCAAATAATAAAATATGTCTTTTTAAAAACAGTGGGATCTTCTTATGACTAAATTCTTCAACAAATTTTGAAAAGTAAGTAAAATGTAAAAAGCATTTCTATGTAAATAAAAGATGATTTTGGTGGTTTCTCATTCTGGTTATATGTATTTTTTTAATTATCAAAGGCTGTGTGAGAGACTAACTTGTACAAAGCTTGACTGACTAATTTTTAAAACAAAAGAAACAACATAAAAATGCAAATGAGGAGCTAAAACAAATAGAAAATACTAAAGAATTATAGTAATTACAAAAACAGAAAACATTCATCTTTCACTCATATAATTACACTTAGAAGCAGGATAGCAATAATATTCTCTCATGGTTGTGGTAGTAGAATTAAATATTAAGCAGAAATAAAAAAAATAAAACAAAGAGTGGGACAAAATTTATTTTTTTCTCTTAGTGTGAATGAGGGCAATTTCTTTAGCTTATAATATGTTATACCTCACTTACTATGTTTCACTTTATTAGCTTTGCAGATGATGTGTTTTTTTTTTTAATTAATTGAAGGTTTGTGGCAACCCTGTGTCCAGCAACTCTATTGGCACCATTGTTACATGTGCTCACTTTGTGTCTCTGTGTCATTGTGGTAATTCTGGCAATATTTCTCACTTTATCATTATTATTGTATATATATGGTGGTCTATAATGTGAGATCTTTAATGTTACTATTCCAGTTGTTTTGGGGCACCACAAACAGCAGACCTGTAAGACAGCCAACTTAATCAATAAATGTTACTTGTGTTCTGACTGCTTAACTGACCAGCCATTCTCCCATGTCTCTTCCTTTTCTAAGGCACCTCTATTCCCTGAGACACAACATTATTGAAATTAGGCCAATTAATAACCATGTGAGAGCCTGTAAGTGTTCAAGTTATTAATTATATGAGTAAGTTTATTGAGGAAAACATGTCAAAAGCCAAGATAGGCTGAAAGCTATGCCTTTTGCACCAAATAGTCAAGTCGTGAATGTAAAGGAAAAGTTCTTAAAGGAAATTAAAAGTGTTCCTCCAGTGAATACACAAATAAGAAAGCAAAACAGCCTTATTGCTAATACGGGGAACATTTTAGTGGTCTGGATAGAAGATCAAAACAGCCATACCATACCCTTCAGCCAAAGCCTAATGGAGAGCAAGGCCCTACCACTGCAATTCAGGAAGGCTGAGAGAGGTGAGGAAGCTGCAGAAGAAAAGCTTGAAGCTAGCAGAGTTTGGTCCATGAAGTTTGAAGAAAGAAGTCATCTCCATAACATAGAAGTGTAAGATAAAGCAGTAAGTGCTGATGGAGAAGATGTAGTTGGTTATCCAGAAGATCTAGCTAAGGTCCTTGATGAAGGTGGTTACACTAAATAACAGATTTTCAATGGAGGCAAAACCAGCCTTCTATTGGAAAAAGATGCCATCTAGGACTTTCATAGCTAGAGAGGAGAAGTCAGTGTCTGGCTTCAAAGCTTCAAAGGACAGGCTGACTTTCTTATTAGGGGCCAATGCAGCTAGTGGTTTTAATTTGATGCCAATGTTCATTTACCATTCTGAAAATCCTAAGTTCTTTAATAATTATGCTAAATCTTCCATTATTCAAAGTGAGGTGACACAAGACAGGAAAAATGGGCCCCACATGTATTCGCCATCAAATTGGTTCTGACGGATTAGCACTATAGTGCACAAATGGTGGCGGTGTTCAGTACGGTTTCGGGGAGAAGAGGGTAGACTCAATCTGAGGGATGTTGTGAGCACTATGGAGGGGAAGGGCATGCTTGAAATGTAGTTGGTGAAGGGTATTAGGGGTTTCAATAGGGGGAAGGAAATCCTCTAAAATTGATTTATGTGTTTAGCTATACAACTTGGTAAATTTACTAATAATCATTTAATTGTACACTTAAAAAAAAAGAATTATGCTAAATCTACCTTGTCTGTGCTCTATAAATGGAAGAACAAAATTTGGTTGACAGCATATCTGTTTACATCATGGTTTGCTAAATATTTTAAGCACAACGTTGATAGCTGCTGCTCAGAAAAAAAAAATCTCTTGCAATATATTACACTGGTGATTGACAATGCACCTGGTTACCCCAAAACTCTGATATAAATGTACAGGTGACATTTTTTTCATGACTGCCGATACAGCATCATTTTGTAGTCCATGGATCTAGGAGTAATTTTGACTTTTAAGTCTTATTACTTAAGAAATTTTGTAAGACTATCACTGCCACAGATAAATAACTTTTACTTAGGCATGTTTCTAAGGATATTTATATTCCATTGGCTTCTTATATGTTTGGTCCTATTTCATGAAAAGGAATAGCAAGGTAACATTTATTTTAATACAATATGAAGAGAAGGAAAAATGTAGCAAGAACATGGCTTATACTTTCTCAATTTGCAAAACATAAGGTTTCCTGATTTGCTTGTGCATATTAAAAATTATTAATAACTATCAAATCTAATAGAAAATAGATGTGCTAGAATTAGTGTATAATTTTCAATTTATTGTTATACAAGAAATGAAAATATAAAGTAAAAATAATGAAATATAGGATGCTTTACATTTTCAATTAAAAACTTCCTCAAATAGATTTTAGTCCATAAAAAATTTTAAATATTTTAAATGTGGTTACAATCTCAAGATAGCTTACGTATATAGCTGTTACCTTTTTAAAGAAATTTTCTAAGTGATTTTTAAAAAAAATTTATACCACTAAATTTGAAAAATAAACATTTGACAGATTTTACACAAAAATCACAAGTTCACAACTTTGTTCTTTTTTAGTAGATAACACTCTGGTATGGGGATATTATAGTACCAAAAGTAGCTAAACTTTGAACCTAGAGACAGTTGTGTTCAAATACAGATAAGATTTTTTACATATAAGTAACATAGCATATAGAAAAGCCTAAACACATAAACAAATTGTTGGCATCATTATTTATTCATCCTCTTAGACTTATCTTATAAATCAGCTCCTGAAATTTTAAGTGACTCACTCAAGTATAAATAGTTATATGTATGAGGAGTAAGTCTCTTGATTATTTTTTTTTCATTTTAATGCTCTAAAGTCATCAAAGTTTACGTAGATAAAATTTAAATATGGGGAAACATGATGATTAATTTTATGTGTCATCTTGACTGGGTTAAGTGTTCCCCAGATAAGTGAGCAAACATTATATAGGATGTTTCCAGCAGAGATTGGCACTTGAATAAGTAGACTGAGTAAATATGGAGCCTCACCACTGTGGGCTGGCATCACCCAATCACTGGGGAGCCTCCTAAATAGAGTAAAAAGGCAGAGGAAAGGCAAATTCTCTCTCTCTCTCTCTCTCTCTTATTGAGCTGGGAAATCTATCTTTTCTTGCCCTTAGTGATCTTAGACATCAGAGCTCCTGGCTCTTGTATCTTTGGAATCTAGGATTAGATGTTACCTCACCAGCATTCCTGGCTCTCCAGCTTAAGGCAGATGGCATATTGTGGGACTTTTCAGCCTCCATAATTACATGAGCCAATTATTTTAATAATCTCCTCTTATCCATGTATCTATCTATCTCCTGTTAATTTTGTTTCTTGGAGAATCCTGATTAATACAAGAGTGTTCTATTAAATAAAAGTAAAGTGGTCTGAACTTTCAAAATACATGTGAAAAACCCTTTCTTGGCAGAAATAATGTGTCATTTACATTAGTATAAATGTGCTACTAATCTATACAGTCTGTCATTTTGATAAAGTTTTATATCATTTTATATTAGGCTCAATTATTAATAAATTTTGGGATTCTCTGGTTTTAATTTGAGAAACACTATTTTCTCATAACCAATAACAATATTGTTTTTTCTTGTGAATGGTATAGACTCCAGCATGGAATCTATTAGATTTAAATTACTCTTTACTCTGAGATAAGATAATCAACTTGTCAGATTTCTGGTCTTCAGCACAAGTAGTTGTGAGTGTTACTGAGCACAAGAACAAGTCATATAATCAAGAATTTTAGGCACCAAGGAGATCCGGCACTTGCTTTATGCCATTCAGCCCCTTTATATTATGGACATTAATTCTCATAAACAAAATGATGAGCAGCGTGTCATTAGGAGTAAAGAATTTCATTTGGTGATCACAAATGTATTTTGTCAATATCATATAGGTAAAATAGTATGATACATAAACTAACACTTGTGAGAAAGAACTGAATGTAAGGCAAGCTTTGGCAGATATGAAGCTTACTGGTAACAAAGTGTAGATTCTATAGAAAGATATCTAACTCCAGCTCTCTTGAATAAAATAAGGTATATGTATGCCACGGAGCACTACTCAGCCATAAAAAAAAATGGTGATCTAGTATCTTTTGTAACAATCTGGATGTAACTGGAGGCCATTTTTCTTAGTAAAGTATTGCAAGAATGGAAAAACACCACATGTACTCAATACTAAATTGAAACTAATCAATCAACATTTATGTGCACATATGGAAATAAAACTCAAGGGAAATCAAGTAGGTGGGAAAGCAGAGGAGGGGATGGGTAAATTCACACCTAATGGGTACAATGCACACTTATTGGGTGAAGGGCACATTTATAATTGTGACTCAAACTGTACAAAAGAAAATTATGTAAGCAAAATGTGTGTACCCCTGTAAAACTCTGAAGTAAAAAAATAGAAAAAACCTTTAGATTTGTGATTTTAATACTCAGGAGGTATGAAACCATCCCTTGGAAATACACTTTGCAACATATCACATATTTTATTTCTTCACATTCCTTTGATGGCATTGGAAGAAATGATACAGAATTTTCTGGAGCTAGATTGCACAAGAAACAAAATGAATCAGTATATAAAATAATTTTAGGAAATGTATGCTGCAAGAGCCAGATAAAGAAAAATTGAGTGATCTGATATTAAAAATGACTTTTGAAAGGATTTGAAAGAAAATGTAACTGTCGGTTATAAGAATGAAAGGAGAGGAACATAAAACTAGAGTTTAGTGTTCTAATATCTGGCATCTAAATTCTCAGGTTATATACAGAACTGAGCACCCTTCTTTGATATTAATATAATTTTAGTATCATCTATAGTATCTTCTCTCTCCTTAATTATGTACCTTTCTATTTTTAATCAATTATTTCTTAAGGTTATAATTTTTTCAGTGTTTTAGTAATATAAACATGCCCTAAAATAGCCAATTTAAACATCTTAAATAATAATGACAATTGAGATATTTTTCTTCTTTAACATACAACAGACTGTCTCCAGACACTGCATTGAGGGCAAGGATGAGTCATTCTGGCCTTTCTTTACCTTTTCTTGGGTATGATATCATCACAAATGCTAGGTAAGAATAAGCAAGACAATATCCAATCTTTGAATTTTCCTGTTTGCCTAAAGGATCAAAATAAAATCACAGAAGGCTAGTTATATTGAACCAAGGAAAATATTTCATACCTCTATTTTATTTTGCTGTACCTATACATCCTAGCAATAAGTTGTACCATGAAAATTGTGTCTTAATGATATTGGGCTGACTGTTGGGCTAGTTTGGCCCAAATCTAAGGAAAATTTACCTACTCTCTTCTGTGAAAGGCAAGCTTCATTCCCAAATTGAGACCTATAAAACCCAGGCAATATATACAAGTGTTCTCCATACCAAATAAACAAACAAATAAACAAACACAAAGGTCTCTTGTCTCAAGAAGATATCTGCTGAAGTACAAATAACTAACCAAGCAAAAACAATGAATTGAGAAATTTAAAGAATACTCATTACAGACTAAACAGATTATGCTATCTGGATTTTTGTGTCTAAATCCAATTGTGTCCCTGAGGGACTATTTTCTCCTAAAGTACTTACATCCTACCCCTGTTTTTCTAATTCTTTATAAGTATGGCCATTAATTCAAACATCAAAATGAAATAAAAGAAGCAACAATACCTCAAGATGTTTTGTTTCATAACTACTATAGTACCCTATTTTAGTATTATATTTTGCTATTCAAGAAAAGAAGTGTATTGTTAGTAGAAGAAGAAAAAACCCTCTCATTTATTAAGCATCCAAGTAATAAAGACTATAAAAAGTAAAGAGCTAAAGAAAAAGAATAAAACAATATGAAGCATTAGATCAACAGAATGGAAAATTTGACCAATCCACATTCTTTCTGAGACAAGAGCAAAGGCAATTCCCATAAGACTCTTAGAATATGTCTTTGTAACCCTTTAGGTATTTCAAAGAGAATATATTGATGACTGGAATTTCTATTGTAGCCACATTAAAAAAAATGACATTATTTTTCAAATGAATTATGTGAGCTTTAGCTTCTATGCCAAACATAATTTCAAAGATGCAATAACTTTTGGAACCTTTAGAACTTGCTATTCCTTGAATTATATCCAGACCTCTTCCTGTTGCCCATCCTGTTGTCTCTCATACGAGGTGTCTTTTTGGTAATCAGAACACCCACAACACAGCCCATGTTTCCTTTCTCCCGTATGAGAGCACCTACACAGTTATCTTCTCTTTCTTTAAACATACTTAAGGGCAAGTCAGACACAGGTCTACTGAGTTCTCCAAAACAAAAAGAAAGTACATCAAGTGCTCTATGGGGTCCCAGTGAAGTTCCATTAAGGGAGTAGGATGCAAACACAATTAATGGTTATGTTTTGTTACTACAGACTTCACAGAATTAAAGGCAATCATCAAGAGAATCAATGCCGCCCTAAATACCCCATCATGACTATTTTAATACTTCAATTGGATTTTAAGTGTTATTGTTATGACTCCTCATTTTGAAAATGACTCATAAGAAACTGTAAAAGAAAAATACAGACTTCTCACATATGCTTCAGTCAGATTTCCTCAATGGTGATACCTTACATAACTGCAGTACTTTGTCAAAACCAGAAAATTGACATTGGCATAATACTGTCAACATGTGTACAGACGTTATTTTGAGTTCATTAGTTTTTATATTCACTTTTTTCTTGGTGTTTATCATATGTGTAGATTCACCTAAGAATCATTACATCAGAAAACAAAAACTGCTACATCACCATAAAGAAACTCCCTGTGTTACAACCTCCCCAAACTTTCACCCGCAAAAACACTAGTCTGTTCTCCATCCAAAAACTGGTGTACCTTCAAGAAAGTTATGCAAATGGGATCATAAAGTATGCAACATACGTTTGAGATTGGCTTTTTTCATTCAGCATAATGACTCTGAAATACACCACAGCTATCGAAATCAATAGTTCACTCTTTTTTATTGCTGAGTTGTATTCAATTGCATCTGGGTACCACATTTTGTACATCCACCCCTTAACGGACATTTGTGTTGTATCCGATTTGGGGCTTGTACAAGCTCTCATAACTGCTATGAATATTGATGTACAGGATTTTCTGTGAAAATTTTTTTTATTAATGTAGGATAAATATTCAACTGGGTTATTGGTCTGTTGTATGGCAGTTGTATGTTTTAGTTTTATAAGAAACTACCTAACTGGTTTCCAGGATGGTTGTTTCATTCTCACCAGTAACATATGAGAGATTCACTTGCTCTGTATTCTTCCCAGCACTTAGTATAATATAAATATACAAGTGTCATTATTTCAGGTATTCTAATGGGTTGGTAGTAGTTTCTCATCTCATTGTAGTTTTAATTTGCCTTTTCCTAATGGCTATTTGTGCTAAACAACATTTTATGTGCTTATTTTCTGAATGCCTATCTTTTTTTAGTGAAGGTATCTGTTTAACTCATTTACACATCTTTTAATTAGATTGTTTATTTTCTTACAGTTGAGAGTAGAATCCTCTCTCTGTATATATTCTAGATACAAAACTTTTGATAGATAATGTGATTTGCAAATACTTTCTCCTGTGGCTTTTGTTCTCACTAATTAACAAGGTCTTTTGCAGAGTAAAAGTTTTTAATTTCAATAAAGTCTAATTTATTGTTTTTTCTGTCATGGACCTAGTTCTATTGTAATCTCCCAATCTTGACTGTTTTGTGTCCTGAATGTGAATAATGTTAGAAGAGTCAGTGACTGGTTTTCAGGCAGAATCTGCTTTTTTCCTGCAGAGTGAACTTACCTTACTTTAATATATGAGTAGCTGATATTTTATTGTCTTGGAGCTTGCATCATATGGGAAAATAAAATTTCTTTTGTAAAATCTGCTATAATACTCATCAATTCCTAGAGTTTCCATCAATCATTGGCTGAAGAAATATCTTTTAAGGGCAAGGTAGAAAGCATATGTGCATAATTTGGGTAGTTGAAATGGTACAACCACATTATATATATAAACATATTAAAGAAAAAATTGAAGGTAGAATATATATATATGTATATATATATATATATATGTTCTTCTTCTGAGGCTACCAGAAGTTTAAATAACCAGAGAAACTACATTTAATTGCAAAATATGTTACGAAGATCATTACATATAAATCAATATTTGTATCAGACAATTAAGTCTGACAATTTGCCAAAATAATTCCTACAATTATACATTATCAATGGATTGTGAGAACTCTAAACTGTGTTTTAAACTTTGATTATATATTCATATTTTTTCAATTAATAGCTTTTCATCAATCTTAATGGATACTAATTCATACAAAGTCTATGAGGTCAGATACTTTAAGCCTTTTTCTTTATGCTCTGACAAAGCTATAGTTTAATCTCTTCTTTTATAGCCCATAAATTTAGTGAATAAAATGGAGAAATTTATACTGTTGGATATTATTCTAATCCTTATATTTTTATTTGATAAAAACATTACACCACAAAAATTGACCAGATATAGAAAAAAAATCTAATTCAAGTCAATATTTTATTGATATTAATACAAAAGTAGTGACCAAAAAGAATGATTGGTCACACAAACTGTAAATTATTCAAGAAGTATTTGTATAATGATAACAAAACAATCTTTCTCCTTGATGAGAGATGAAACAGTTATTTTTCTTTTACAAGCTGAATTACTGTGTGACTTTTGATAAGGCACTTACCCTCTCTTACTGAACCTTCTGTGTAAAATAAGTGATGATTGGTGCTAGTTAACGCTACATCTTCCAGTGGGTGTTAATAATTAATTAGCTGCATGAGTACATACGTATACTTACTAAGATAGTAGGTAATAATTGCAGGGGTTTTTGTCCTACTGGTTATAGTAGGCTATTAATTAACTGCTAGCATTAGCATCAGGTAACTAATAAAGTTTTTATTCCAACAAAATAATGAGAATGTTCTGGTAAATGAGCAAAATGACTTTCTGACATTTTTCCTTCCTTTTTCTTCATCTATTAAGACAAACGAGCTTAAGTAACAAAGCAACAGAAACGCAATTGATTTTGTTGTATTTGAATTCTGGCTGAGTGCATTTGATGATTCAGTCAAATTCTTCCGTCAGTACCAATTTGTTATAGCATTTGATATTCCAGTAACAATGAGAACTTTGCCAAAATGATTTGACCTTCCATAAGCTAGGGATAAAGTTTCAGTGCATGAGTTCTAAAGAAATAAGTGGCATTCTAGAGAAGTTATTATTTTTCCATTCACTTATGCAATTTTAAATGAAAAAAATCACGTATTTTAAATTCAGTTAGACATAAATCAGCAACAAGCAGCTCTTTCATTTTTTAATCTGTATTTCCATATGTTTTATATCAATATTCTTTATTATGTGTAGGTGTGTTTTGGGATGTTTTCTTCCTTTGAACATGTTTGTATCTCCTTGTCATTTTCTAACTACCATTAATTTTATTCATATACTGCTGTATTACAAATTACCCCCAAATTTAAACTCTAATAACAAATATTTATTATCTCAAACATTTTTTGGTTAGCAATGCAAGCCTGACTTCATTTTGTGCCTTTGGTTTAGAGTCTGTCATGAGTCCAAGTATTGACTAGGGTTACAGTGTCATCTGACTGCTCAACCTAGAGGAGGAAATATGTCCAAAGTTGGCGGGCCTTGGTCTTTTACCACCTGAGTTTCTCTGCACGGCTGCCTCATGGCATCTGGGTTCCCAGAGAGAGCAATTTGAGGAAATTACAGAGAGCGCATCCAAGACAAAAACAGTCTTTTTTATCACCTACTCTCTAATTATGACATCATACCATATCTTCCATACACTATTTATTACATGTAGGTCAATAAATACAGGAAACACTTAAAGGAGGAGATTGCACAGGGATTAAGTACCGAGGTGTGAATACCTGGAAGTGGAATCACTAAACTCCATCTTAGAGGCTGCTACCACACTGTGTATTTAAAATTAGAATTGCTGTCTGATAGGGCAAATCACACCAACATATCTTTCTTTAGGTGCATCTTGACTATCTTTGGCCCTTCACTATTCTATATAATGTTAATAAGTTTACCAATTTTTAAAAAAAATTTATTTTGTCATTTTGATATAAATTACATTAAATTTATAAACCTGTTTGAGAAGATTAATAAGCTTATAATATTAATTATTCTTATCTATGCAAACCAGGTAAAAAGTTATTGATTTATATATACTTTAACATATTTTCATAAAGTGTAAATGTATTTTCTTTTAAAGTTTTAGTATTGTGTGTTAGATTTCTTCATAAATTGTTCACTTACGCATTTAACTATATATTCACTTACTTAGAATCTAATACTTGCCATCCTCTCTTCTAAGCATTGGGGAATAAAGAATTGAACAAAACAAGCATAAATCCCTACTTTTATATAGCATAGTCTTTAGGAAGAGAAAGAATGAGAGAGCTCACAAAAATCAACTCATGCTTGGTAACAGACTTAAACCTTAGGTGTGAAGCTATTAGAATTCTAGAGGAAAACATTGGAAATACTCTTCCAGACATTGGCCTATGCAAAGAATTTGAAGAAGATCTCAAAGGCAATCATAGCATCAACAATAAATAAATGGCACCTGATCAAACTAAAAAGCTTCTGCACAGCCAAAGAAACTGTCACGAGAGCAAACAGGCAACCTACAGAATGGGAGAAAATTTTCGCATGCTACACATCTGATAAAGGGCTGATAACTAGAATCTATTTAAAACTCAGGAAAATCAGCAAGAAAAAAAATCAAACAACCCTAACAAAAAGTGGGCAAAGAACATGAACAGAAACATTTCAAAAGAAGACAGAAAAATGGCCAACAAACATATGAAAAAATGCTCAACATCTCTGCTCGACATCTCTAATTTGTAAATCAAAACTGCAATGAGATATCATTTATCTCCAGTGAGAATGGCCTTTATTAAAAATCCCAAAACAATAAATGTTGGCTTGGATGCAGAGAGATAGGGCCACTCCTACACTGCTGGTGGGACTGAAAACTAGTACAACCTCTGTGGAAAGCAATATGGAGATACCTTAAAATGATACAAGTAGATTTACCATTTGGTCCAGCAATCCCATTACTGGGCATCTACCCAAAAGAACAAAAGACACTCTGTAAAAAAGATACTTGCATTCAAATGTTTATAGCAGCACAGTTCACAATTGCAAAGATGTGGGAACAACCCAAGTGCCCATCGATACATGAGTGGATTAATAAAATGTGGTATATGAATATCATGGAGTACTATTCAGCTATAAGAAACAACGGTGATATAGCACCTCTTGTACTTTCCTGGATGGAGCTGAAACCTATTCTACTAAGTGAAGTATCCCAAGAATGGATGGACAGGCACCACACGTACTCACCAGCAAACTGGTTTCACTGATCAACACCTAAGTGGACATATAGGAACAACATTTATCGGGAGTGGGACAGACGGGAGGGGAGAAGGGGATGGGTATACACATACATAATGAGTGCGATGTGTACCGTATGGGGGATGGTCACGCTTGAAGCTCTGACTCGAGGGGGGAGGGGGGTAAGGGCAATATACGTAACCTCAACATTTGTATCCCCATAATATGCTGAAATAAAAAAACAAAAACAAAAACAAAGCACAACAAGTCTCTCCAGGGCATGTGAACAAAAGGAAGTTCAGGGAGATGGAAGTTCAGGGAGGTGTAAGAGGTGGTCCAGTGAACAGCTGCCTAGAGGGAGGAGAAAGCACAGTGACAGGCAGCCAGCAGGAGAGGCTACCAGATTTCTGCAAGTGTGTCTTCAGTGGGGCTTCATTATTTCCTTTGAATTATCATGACTTCCCAGAATACCAGAAAGACTCATATTTTATAAGATTAAAAACATATCTAATACATACTAAAATATTATTTCCAGATAAAATAATAATAACATCAAGAATTTGCTGCAATATAATACAGACGGTAGGCGTGGGTTTAAATGAAACAAGACTGGTCATGGTTGACCACTGCTGAAACTGGTGATGTGTACATGGGAATACATTATACTCTTTTATTTACTTTTGTGTACATTTAAATCTTTCCATAATAAAGTTTTAAAAAAATATCCCCACGCTAAAATAAATGATTTAACTATCATCACATTAAAAGTCTTGCATACATTTCAATTTGTTAGGCCTATTCATGGCAACGGGATCAGGCAGCCAGGGTTAGTCCTGACGCTACCACTAGTAGCTGTGTGCCCTTGTCTAAGTGACTCAGTCCCTTTTTTTTTGAGCTTCTCCATTGAAAATAATGAATGGGTTGGATGAGATGGCTAAATTCCCTTTAAGCTATAACATGATTATTGGATTTATAGAACTGGCTTAAAGATAGTTGTATAATAGAGTAAGAACTGCAAATATTACTAATGATATACTATGTACTATGACCACACGGGAGTAACTTTAATCCCTCATTTATTTATTTATTTATTTATTTGACAAACATTTGAAGAATGAATACTATGTGCCAGGCAGTGTCACATGTGAGTAGAATACAAAATTAAATGACATGAAATCTTTGCCTTCAAGATCCAGTCTAGATCGGGCGCTGTGGCTCACGCCTGTAATCCTAGCACTCTGGGAGGCCGAGGCGGGTGGATCACTCAAGGTCAGGAGTTCAAAACCAGCCTGAGCAAGAGCGAGACCCCATCTCTACTAAAAAAGAGAAAGAAATTAATTGGCCAACTAAAAATATATAGAAAAAATTAGCCAGGCATGGTGGCGCATGCCTGTAATCCCAGCTACTTGGGAGGCTGAGGTAGGAGGATTGCTTGAACCCTGGAGTTTGAGGTTGCCGTGAGCTAGGCCGACGCCACGGCACTCACTCTAGCCAGGGCAACAGAGCAATAGACTCTGTCTCAAAAAAAAAAAAAAAAAGATTCAGTCTAGTCATGGAAGACAGACACATAAACAAATGAGTACAGTATAAGTATGATGACAGGGATCATGGAGTTGAAACTACCAAAAGGCCTTCATAGCGTGGGAGAGTCAGGAATTGTAAGTAATGCTGCAGGAAGGAGGGAGAGAGAAAGTGGCAAGAGATGAGACTGGATAGGAAAGTAGGCATCAGATTGAGAAGGACCATGACGTGCTAAGGTAGCTTGCAAAGTGATAAGGAAGCCATTTTAAAGATTTTAAGCCTGGAAATGATGTGGTCCAATCTGCTTTATTAATACATAAATTGCTGGAGCAGTAGACAATAATTACAATATGTAATTCACAATAATTAACCGAACATTATGTGCCAGGTAATATGCTTAATACATGACATACATCATCTCACTTGATTTTGATCTTCACATGAGCCCTAAGAGGTGGTATGTAATGCTACTGCCATTTTGCAGCAGAAAAAACTAGGGCTTAGAGAAGATGTGCGTCTTACTCAGCATTATAAAACCAAAACAAGGACCCTTCACCAGTAGGCAGTACTGCTTCTCTCAAACTATATGTAGGTGGACAGGCATTATTATCCCTATTTTAAAGATTAAAAAAACCTGAGGCTCAGGAAGTTGGCAAGCCTTGTCTAAGGTCACACATTTAGAAATGGAGCCACCATTAGGCTCCCAGCCCAGGACCCCTCCCACTCTGCCTCTAATGCTGGACCTGCTCCATGAAACAAATCATAACCACCCACAGGGATCAGCCAAGTAGAAAATCCACACCCTTGTTTAAAAGAAAAAGATACACATATATAATAAAGAAGAAAAGAAAATCAAACACAAAATGGCTTTGTCAACATAGCATAAAGGTCATGAGGATGTTAGAAAAAAAAATCAATGAAGTTTCTTTTTGACACAATCAAGGCCGCCTTTAACTCAAATCATAAAAGAAACTACTTTAGAAAACAATGCATTTTAACGTTCTAATGTACGGGTTTACTTTTGTTTTCCCTTTACTTCTGTATGTGTTTCTTTTACAGTCCACATTTAACTGTCAAAGTGTTGAGTACTTAGCAGAGACTTGGAGAAAGGTTAAAAAGAGCAATTTTCTGTCCCCAACACACACAGAAAACAATGTCTACAATTAATCCTCACAGAATCTGTTGCCAAGTAGCAAGCAGGTGCAACGTTGCTCTGGTGTATTGTGTGTGTTGGGGGCGGGGGGGCTGTGAAAAAAACATTAAAAACAAAGTGGGGGACTCATTTCTTCTGAGTGACTTGCATCTTTTAAGGCACTTGGCTGTGTACAAGATGATCCCACCCCTGAATACACGGAAGTTGTACCCAGTCTCACAAAGTACAGATTCCGTCACCCAGACACAAGCCTGGACTTCCCTCCAAGACAAATATGGAATTCAGTCTGTGTGATGCCTTGAATGCAGCTAATTAATTTGCAATCCCTTATTATGACCATACAAAGGAGGGAAAAGAGCTGCCTTCCAAGTCCTTCCTTGAAGGGAAAGCAAGAGAGGAAAAAGCATAATATTTAAATCCCATAGCAAAGTTTTAAAACTTTTCCATTAATATACACACCCTAGCTGAGTCACCAGCAGAGTACCCTACAGTAGGTCACCTCAGTACTGTCTTTCCTATATATGGCCATTCTAACTCTGTGCTAATTCTACTCAAAACTGAATGGACAGCAGGCTAGAATATGCTTCATTCTTTTCACTTTGCCATTTAATCCCATAATTTTTAGAGTAAATGAACTGACCCTTAATTCATGTAAGTCTTAATCCATAACTAAACCAATAAATCACAGCTGGCTGAAAACTATTATCTGAAAACAGCCTATACCTAATGCAGTAATAGCAATCTAAAGAAAATTACTTTATCAACCAGTGAGAATGTTTTAAATTAAAAAAAAAAGATTTGCAGGAGGAAAATACTTGTAACCTAAAGCTAATTAAATGGACACCTATCCCAAGAACGTTTACTTATTTCCCAAGTAATTGTCTGAGGGTTCCTATGTTGCAGTCTTTTAGGACGGCTCTATCTCAACTGGACAGTAACTATCCAAGCTCAAAAACTGGTTAGAGCCCTCTGTGGTATTTTTAAAATCATTCTCCAGTGACCACCCTCCAAATATTTGCATATGGCGTATATGGGTTTGAATTAAAGGAATTTCCTGAAATGAAATTTCCTGAATTTCCTGAAATCTTCCACAGGCCATCATCGTCTCATGAAGATTCAAAATTGTTCATAACGGAAGCCTGATCTACCACACACATCCAGCAGGCAACTCCAGCTCCAAGTTTTGCTCCTACTTTAAAAGTCCTAGATCCCACCTACCATGCTAAAAATGCGTTTTCCCATATTCTGTCCCTCACATTTAAAAAACAGAGTTTTAGGTGAATTTTTCTCTTAAAATTAAAACTGAATTAATATTTCTTCAGATATCAAGCTGATAAATATCAACGAATCTATTTCTAAGACTCTACAACTAGACTGCCTGAGTTTGAATCTCTAATTCCACTCCTGGTAGCTATGTGATCTAAGACAAGTTACTACAGCTGTCAGAGCTGATGGGCTTTTTTTTTAATCAATCAAAAGGATTGTTGGGAGTTAATACATGTAATGACTTAGGGTGCTACCTGACTCACGGTAAGTGGTCAATTTGAAGAAACTATTATTATCACTGCTACCTATCATCACAGTTGTTATCTTTATAATTATACTGCTAACATGTCCCTTTTGCCACCCTTCCAGAATGTGGAAAAATCCATGAAAAAAGATAATTAGGATCTCTGAAGTACTAAGTTAAGTAATAGATTGAAAGTTTGATCAGCAAGTTACATATTCCAAACAACTAAGCCTGTTATTTAACATCATAAAGACCTAACTAAATTAACAGTTTAAGATTTATTTGGATCTCTTATAGGGAACTGTTCATTTGGAGAGAGAGATGTATCCACAACTAGGCTTCAACACAGAAAATAAAATTAAAGAAAGAGGATTAAATGGGTTAACTTCTTCCTGGGGTTAAAAAAAAAAGAAAGAAATAGCAGCAGTAGCAAAAAATGGTAATGAAGATTGAAAGTTAGTAACATATGCACCATGAATATGTCATGGTTATGAATATGTAGTGTATTCAAGATTGTGTATGAAATCTAATTTCTACATAATAAAATACTAAGTTAAAAAATTATCAATCGCCACAGAATGAAAAATAAGCCACAAACTAGCAGCAGATATTTGCAATACAAAAAAACAAACAATTATATACAACAATGGTAATATAATAATAATAGCTATTCTTATTTAGTTCTATGTTTCAGGTACTGTTCTAAACAATATATATGTGTGTTTTACCTGCATTAAGAATTCCTGTGAATCAATAAGAAAAACATAAAATTTAAAATGGGCAAAAAACCCATACAGGAATTTCACAGAAGAAAAAACACAAATGGCCCATAAACATAATGCAAGATACTCAACTACAATCATAATCAGGAAAATTAAAATTAAAACCCCAAAGAGATACTATTTCATGCTCTAGATTGGCAAAAACCTAAAAGGCTGTCAATCTCTAGTTTTGTTGAAGAAGAACAATGGGAACACTTATTCACTCCTGGTGAAGGTATAAATTGGTACAACTGCTTTGGAAAACAGTTTGATGCTACTCACACACACACTCAATGACCAAGCAATTCCACTCCTACGTATATACTGTGAAAATACTCCTGCACACGTGGAATAGGACACAGTGTGCAACAATGTTCACTGGAGCACTGTTCCTACGGACAAAAAAATAGGAAACAATACAAATGGCCATCAACAGAAGTGGAATAAAAAATACTGTGGTATATTCGTATAACGTAAAACTGCACAGCAGTGAAAATGAACAAAGTACCACTACATGGATGAATCTCAGAAACATAATGTTGAAAAAAAAGCAAGTCATAGAAGAATATCTACTGCATGCTTCCATGTATATAAAGTTCAAAAGCACACAAACCTAAAATATAATATTGACTCAATGAGATATTTTCTCCATGGTGAAACTATATATAAAAGCAAGGGAATATTTATCATAAAATTAAAGACAGTATACATAGTTGCCACTGGGAGGAGGGGGTGGGTAGGAGATGCTTTGAGGAAGGGCACACAGGGAGCTCTGGGATGCTGGTAAAGTTCTGCTGCTTAACCTCTGTGGCAGACACATTGGTGTTTCATTTTTCTTCATATTGTACAGATACACTTTATATTCTCACTTGTGACACACTTCAAAATAAAAAAAAATATTAACATTTATTCCCTTTACATGAATTGTGGGCAATTCTACATAATGAATTCATCATTGAAACAATGTATTGATTTCAGACTAGGAAAGTAACTATTTTAGTAAAAAGGATACAAGAAAAATTTAAAGCCTGCAACAGAGGCCAGACATAGCGGCTCATGCCTGTAATCCCACCACTTTGGGAGGCTGAGGCGGGAGGATTACTTAAGCCCAGGAATTCAAGGTTACAGTGACCTATGATTGAGCCACTGCACTCCAACCTGGGTGACAGAGCCCGTCCCTTAAAAAAATAAAAAATAAATAAAAATAAATTTTAGAAAACCTGCAACAGAAACAAAACTGAAACTTTAAAATTAAGCCAAATGTATTCATAAGCAAAAACCAACAATAAAGTAATGATACAAAGCATCATTTGTCCAAGTATGTTCTACAAAACATTTTTTTCTTAAATATGTCTGAGGGAAAACAGGTTTTAGCAGTAAAACACATTTGGAAAATACTGGATTAAACAGCTGAATCTTGGCTAGGTGTGGTGGCTCATGCCTGTAATCCTAGCACTCTGGGAGGCCAAGGCGGGAGGATCACTCAACTACAGGAGTTCAAGACCAGCCTGAGGAAGAGTGAGACCCTGTCTGTACTAAAAAAAAAAATAGAAAGAAGTTAACTGGACAACTAAAAATATATAGAAAAAATTAACCAGGCATGGTGGCATATGCCTGTAGTCCCAGCTACTCAGGAGGCTGAGGCAGAAGGATCACTTGAGCCCAGGAGTTTGAGGTTGCTGTGAGCTAGGCTGACACCACGGCACTCTAGCCGGGGCAACAGAGTGAGACTCTGTCTAAAAAAAAAAAAAAAAAAAAAGAACTAAAAGTAGACCTACCATTTAATCCAGCAATCCCACTACTGGGTATTTACCCAAAGGGAAAAAAAGATATTTTATAAAAAAATACACTTGCACTCAAATGTTTATTGTAGCACTATTCACAATTGCAAAGATGTGGAAACAACCCAAGTGCCCATCAATACATGAGTGGATCAATAAAATATGGTGTGTGTATACCATGGAGTATTACTCAGCCATAAAAACATTGATCTAATACCTTTTATAACAACCTGGATGGAACTGGAGACCATCCTTTAAAGTGAAATCTCACAAGAATGGAAGAATAATAACCACATGTACTTGGTACTAAATTGACACTTACAGATCAACTCTCACGTGCACATATAGTAGTAAAATTCAATGGAAATCAAGCAGATGGGATGGGGGAGGAAGCGATGGGTTAATTCACACCTAATGAGTACAATGCACACTATCTGGGTGATGGACAAACTTATAACTTTGACTCAAACTGTACAAAAGCAATTCATGTAACCAAAATGTTTGTAACCTCATAATATTCTGAAATTTAAAAAAAAGACTTCACCAAAAGACTCCTAGAATTGATAAATAAATTTCTCAAAGTCTCAGATTACAAAATCAAAGTACACAAATCAGTAGCATTTCTATACACTAATAATAGTCAAGCTGAGAGTCAGATCACTGACTCAATACCATATACAATAGCTACAAAGAAAACAAAATACTTAGGAATATACTTAACCAAGGAGGTGAAAGATTTCTACAAGGAGAACTACAACACACTGATGAAAGAAATCATAGATGACATAAACAAATGGAAAAATATTCCATGCTCATAGATTGGTAGAATCAACTTTGTTAAAATGGCCATACTGCCCAAAGTATTTCACAGATTCAACACAATCCCCATCAAAATATCAGTGTCATATTTCATAGATTTAGAAAAAATAATTCTAAGCTTCATTTGGACCCAAAAAAATAGTCCTAATAGCCAAAGCAATTTTAAGCAAAAGAACAAATCTGGAGGCATCATATTACCTGACTTCAAATTACACTAGAAGGCTATAGTAACCAACACAGCATGATGATGGTGCTGGCATAAAAGTAGAGACACAGAGCAACAGAAAAGAAGAGAGAACCCAGAAATAAAGCCATCTACCTACAACCAATTGATCAATTGGTGAATGGATAAAGAAAATGTGGTGTGTGTGTGTGTGTGTATATGTATGTGTTTGTACACACACACACACACACACACAGACACAATGGCATAGGACTTGGAATAAATCTAAAGGACAATGGAAACCAAGAAGGGGAGGGTGGGAGGGAGACTAAGGGTAAAAACTATCACATACAATGAACACTATTATGGTGACGGGCACACTAAAAGCCCTGACTTCAGTATTATACAAGATACCCATGTAACAAGAATATATGTACACCCTTAATATTTTGAAATAAAAAAAGAAAAGTCCACACTTGCTTAATGAGGGCATATTCATGGCCTGCTTTATCCAACTCTCCTGAAAGTAACTTCTCTTCCTCCCCAGTGGTGTTCAAGCACATTTCTCTACAGGTCCCTCCCTTTCTGCTCCTTCCACCTTGGCCCTCCCCACACTCAACTGGCTCCTTATCAGGTATCGCCAGCGAACAGCAAGACACAAGAGATTTTCTCAGATCCATGATCAAAAGACTATATTACCTGTGAGAGCAACAGCAAGGATATGTTACCTGTGAGAACAGCAACAAAAACAACAGGTGAGAGGAGATAGCACAGAGGCAAGCAAGGAGGGGTTGGGAAAGGATTGGGAAGAAAAGGTTAGTAGAATGTACTAAAATTATGTGAAATGGGGTGGAATTAGGGTTCAGAAAATTATGGGGCAGTTATTCAGCAACATGAACAAAACAATCTGGCACAGGTATTTTTGACCACCCTCTGTAAATCCAGCTCTGTGTAAAGCACTTTGAAGGATTCAGGAGAAATAGCCGATGTGGTACCTGCTATCAAAGAACTTGTAGAAACATACAAACACAAAAGGAATAATTAGAGAACAGTTAAATACCAAACTCTGAGAGCTGAAATAGTCAAAAAGGACTTTCTTGGAGAACTCTGCCTCCGTCTATCTTGCAGGATCAGCACAATTTTCATTAGCAGAGAAAAGGAAATAAAATATCCCAAGGATAGGGGAGCAGTCAGGGGTGGGAGCAGAAGGAATATGACTACCCTTTGCTACTTTCTGTCTCCCCCTACTCAACAGGAGTTAAACCCAGAGATGTGAAGGGAATCTTGCCTGTAATGATAATAATGGTGATAACTTTCTTGCTGCTGCTGTTTTGGGAAAATGAACTGAATGAGGAAATAATGCAGGTGTCAACCTTAGAGCACCTGCATGTGGACTACCCTCAGAGTGACATTCCTGTGAGGTACTGCAACTACATGATCACACAAAAAGTCATCAGAGAATCTGACCACACTTGTAAAAAGAAGCATGTTTTCATCCATGAGAGGCCTCGAAAAATCAATAGTATTTGCACTTCTCCCAAGAGGGTGCCTTGCCAAAACCGTTCTACCACTTTCTGTTTCCAGAGTGAGACAAAGTTTCAAATGACAGTCTGTCAGCTCATTGAAGGCACCAAATATCCTGCCTGTAGGTACCACATTTCCCTCACAGAGGGGTTTGTTATTGTCACTTGTGATGACTTGGGGCCAGTTAATTTTCAGGGATATGTTGAATAACTTGAGATTATATAACTCAGTGCCTGAGTCTGAGATCCTCTCATCTGCTCTCTCAGTGACACTGGGGCTGGGTGTCCTGAGGCAGACTAGAACTGTGGACATGGGGGACTGCCTTGAGTGAAATTGGTAGGCACTGGTAATTATTAATAATTTATCCTTCCAGTATTGCTGAGTTGGAATCAATAAAAAATATTTACTGAATTCAACCATAAACTCTACATGTGTTTCAATTTTTGTCCCTTGTCTTTGGTCATTTGATGAGAGCTAAGATTGAATCAAAGGCAGGGTTGAAATTAAGGCAAAGAGACTGAGACACTCATTTTAGGTGCAAAATTTAAGGGGGCACCAAAACACCCCAGCAATCTAGATAAATGATATTTTAATTCAATATTATTTTGTTTTGTTTCATAGGCCATATATTAATAGAATGTCTGCTCAATTATTTTTTAAGAGACAGGGTCTTGTTATGTTGCCCAGGCTGGTCTCGAATGCCTGGGCTCAGCCTCCCAAGTACCTGGGATTACAGATGCACACCATCATGCCCAGCTAATTTTTTTTTTTTTCAATTTTTTGTAGAGACGGGAGTCTTTCTATGTTGCCCAGGTTGGTGTCAAACTTGGGGCTCAAGCAATCCTTCCACCCCTGCCTCCCAAAGTGCTACGATCACTGGCATGAGCCATTCACTGTGCCTGGCCATAATTCAATGTTTTAAAAAATCAAAATTAATGCAAAAATCTTTAATGCACAAAATATCTAAATTTTAAAGATCCAATGTGACAGGGCTAGGATTAAGATGAGGTGAGTTACATGAGTTAAACTGTGGCAACACATGGATAAGGATTTCCCAGGGAGGGATTGAGTCTCTCAGAGCTTAGTGTATCTCCTCTTTGCATCTTCAGAGGGGACAGAGAAGACTTTGAGCCAGACTACTAGCTCCTTTCCCTTTTTAATTCTTACAACTGAACTCATTGTTTAGCTCCCCCATGATAAGCTGTGGGCCTAGTGTCCTTAAGCTAGAGGAAGACAGAAGAGAAAGAGAGGCGCCTAATTCCGGGAATTTCATTAAGTCCTGTTCTTCTCTGATTACTAGTTTCCTCCCCTGTAAAGCAAGGATCTTGAACTAGAAAATCTTTAAGGTTCTTTCCACATCTATTACTCTGTAATTCTATTTCTTAGGTAGTGTAGAAACTGGCTGCTGGAGGGGATGTTTTGTATTGGGAAGTAGTAAGAAACAAGGGGCAATTGGCAAGTAAGGGCCAGGTTGTGGGGTCACTAATCCTGAGCTATGATGTTTCAATCCTGTATGTGACTCGTACCATGAGCTAGAGCAGGCATGAGTGATTCACAAGCTTTAGAGAACACTTTCTGTCCTGATCTTTTCAGTTGAGAGACCTCAACTGTTGCATGGCTCATTTGGACTTAATTCAAGGTCATATCAAAGAAGGAGGTACACTTATAATAGTCATTAGCTCTGTCTTTTGTAAGCATAAAGTTCTATCTGATTGATTTGATTTATGGAGGGGATGAAGGTGACAATTATGAGTAAAAGACACTTTGCAGCTTTGTAAATAGGCAAAGCTTACCCATCTCATGGCTTCTTCCATCTGGGGCGGCTTTTTTTTTTTGCAATAATAAAAAAGTAAACCATTTTTATTTAGTGTGAAATTGTTTGCCTGCAGAGAGAAGTGTGAGAAAATTGCTAACAGAATTTGTTGAAACTACTTCTGGCAAAACTAAAGGAGACGCTTTTTTCAGCTGAATTTCATTATCTATTTCTCTGCGATAAGCCTATTGTCATTGTTGTCTTTGTGGAATTTGGGGTGCCACCAAGTGAGCAGAGCCTTCGGCATCTGAAGAGAAACTGAGCAGGAACAACTGGTCCCTAGTGTATGACTTGTTGGGTCTTGGTAGCATCATTTCCTGGACAAAATCCTGAAGTAGATTAAATGTGTCCATTAAGGCCCTGATTCTATTTTCTGAATTCTGCTTCCTTTTCCTATCCCTTTCCCTAGGTTTATTGCTCTTTTTTTCCTTCTCAGTGCTTACCGTTCCCTTCTTCCCCAACCTCCCCTCTTCTAATTAAAAAACAAAAATAGTGCAGATAAATCCATTCCCACTAAAACATAAGTAACTGAGACTCTCCAGTGGAATCTATCCTCAGATTATTTTCATTTAATAAGAATCAAAACTTAGTTCAAGTGAATTGTGACATTTTAGTCACTTGTACTTTGGGGGGCATTTTTTTAATAGGTACCTTCTAGCAGTTTAAAATCAAACCCAGGCAGCTCTGAATTCTGTCCACTCGAAATACATGTTTCAGAAAGACGGCGAATCTCTGATGTGTTCTTCCTGTTTATTTTTCTCCTGTTTTCTTTTTGTTCTCATGTATCACCTCACTATTGATGTGAATAGCATAGAATACAGAAGGTCTGGAAACAAAATAAACTCCCTACAAATCTCTCTTCTTACTTCCTTCAACATGCATCAAGTCTGTGATCAAGGCACCTTCTCAAGGCTCATACTTGAACACATCCACTTAATTCTCTTTTTTTCTTTTTCTTTTTCTTTTTTTTTTTTGAGAGAGAGTCTCACTCTTTTGTTTGGGCTGGAGTGCCGTGGCGTCAGCCTAGCTCACAGCAACCTCAAATTCCTGGGCTCAAGTGATCCTCCTGCCTCAGCCTCCAGAGTAACAGGGACTACAGGCATGCACCACCATGCCTGGCTAATTTTTTCTATATATTTTTAGTTGGCCAATTAATTTCTTTCTATTTAGTAGAGACGGATTCTCGCTCTTGCTCAGGCTGCTTTTGAACTCCTGACCTTGAGCCATCCTCCCGCCTCAGCCTCCCAGAGTGCTAGTATTTCAGAGTCTATAAAGCTTTCTTTCTTGGAGCAGCCCAGTCATGAGCAACCTCTTTCTCCTTGGAGCTTTATTGAATTTGCCATCTGTCTCACCATCTGATATGTTGAGATTTATTTTGATTGTGAGTCTTGTTTCCCCAACTTCACTGTAAGGCTCAAAAATGGGAACTGCATTTTCATCGTGTGGCACAGCGTTCTGTTGAGCACGCAGCAGTGTTTGAGCATGAGAGTAGCACTTTGAGCAAAACGTCTCCCAGAACTTTCACTGTAGTTCTTTAACACCAGGTGAATCTGAAGGATGATTCTCTAATAGTAGCCCCTGGGAAATATCTCTGTAGAGTTCCAAAGCCACAGATCCACGCATTTCTCATGTTCCTTCTTCTCAAAAGTCCAAGACAGGAGCAGCCGGCATGTGCAAACTTGGCTGGGTCAGGTGGGAAGTGACCAGGGCTCCTGTGAATAGAATCTCTCACTCATTGGAGACAACCTTACTGGACGTTAGGCTGAGTCACTTTCAGCACTTTGTCATGGGAACAGATGGCAGCCCCACGACAATTCTCTCCTCAAGACTGAGAGAAGCCAGGCATGGTGGCGTGTGCCTATAGCCCCAGCTACTTAGCAGACTGAGGTGGGAGGATTGCTTGAGCCCAGGAGTTCAAGACCAACCTGGGCAAAATAGACAGACCACCTCTTTAAAAATAAAAAAGAAGAAGAAGGGAAGGGTGTCCAGTGACCTGTAGGTGTGACAGCAGAACTGCTGCATCCAGGGCAATTCTTTTTCTAGTCTATAGAGATGTCAGAATATACCAAGTAACTCCTGTGACCCCTGTGCTACCTTCCCATTTCCTAACACCTGATATCTACATAATAAAGTAGCACTTTTGAGCTAACAGAGCATTTTTACATCAGCATTACATGTGTCTTACTTCTCACAACCACGTGAGAACAGCAGGGGAGGTCACCCCCTCTACTGACAAACTTGGCAAGCCTCAGTTTCTTCAAGGTGACCTTGAAGAAAGGTCACCAAGTTCATATGGCCAGAAAGTAATTAAATCAGAACCAGGATGCAATCTTTAGCCTGCTGATCCTCGTTGCATTGTACCCAGAGACCTCCTCCTCCTCCCACCTGACCTTCCATATCCATATGTGTACCTGTATCCTCTATGTACCAGTGTGTGTGTGTGTGTGTGTGTGTGTGTGTATCTACACATATAATACACACACACACCTCCTCCCTGTCTCCTCCCTTCAGGAGCTTCTCTGCTATTCAAATGCCCTTTATGGAGATATCTTGGTAGTAGAAATTCTGATGGTAAATCAATGAAGATCTTGGTCTGAGGCATGGGTGGACCTTTACTTTGAGACAATTCCTAAGAGAGAAAAGAGCAGTGCCGGAGCTACCCATAAGACATGCTCCCCAAGTGCCATGGTCATCTTGGCAGGCATTGATTTGTATCTTTTTCAACTCATGCAGATCATTTATACTGGAAGCAATTGGTTTCACTGATTACATTTTACGGATAAGGAAATGGGCTCAGAGATGTTAAATAACTTTGTCAAGTGCATATAGGTGACCTGCATCTTAGATGGGACTCAAATTCAGGTTTCTAATGTCAGATCCAGCACTCCCTATTATCCCCTTTGCACATTTTGCTCCTCTGGAAGTTCCTGTGCAGAAATATATTTACTCTGGAAGCTCTGGGCACTTTCAGCACATCCGTAACTCACTCAGCCACATAATTCTCATCTTCCCTTCCCACCCTGATCAAGGCTGTGTGCTCTGCTCTTCACTAAAGAGATCTTTCTTCTATCCCTCCTTCCATGAGTCTGTCTTTTCCAAATCTTTCTGCAGAATTTGCTGCTATGGAGGGTGGAGACCCTCACTGGAATCTCCTCGGTGGTGACTTCTCTTGCTTTCCAGTACAGCGGGGTCCTTCTGTCTGGATGATGGGAAGAATGGTCTGAGCTCTGGCACAACCTAGAGCCTCTGTTTCTCCACCTGTGGTCCTAAATAAATTTGCATACTAGACTGGGAAACTTACCATCCCTAGAAAAAAATATGTGCAGCATTGCATCGTAAAGGGTCAAAGGAATCAGATGAGGACAGATGAAGGGAGGGGCAGAGATTTTATGCTAAGGGTCAAAATAAAGCTCACTGGCTAGAAAGATCCCAGGCAATTCACATACTGTGAGCTTATGACTTCATCTGGCTCCCAAACAAGTAGGTTGTTGATATAGTCCTCAGCAAACGGTGAGGGGTGACCCAAACCAGAGCTATGTGCTTTGAAGTTCTAAATTTGTCATCTGTTGCTGGGTCTGGCTCCCTTTCTAGTCTGCAGTGTGAATGCCTCCAAATTATTACCACCTCTCTTCCTGCCTTCCTCACTTGGGGAGAAGGATTCCCCAGCAAGTCAAGAGATAATTATCCAAGTCAAAAAATTAACTTCAACTTGTTCAGGCCTTTCAACAGAGTAATACCAATTATTTCTTTCCACTCAGGTTTGCTTTGTTGCTGGGAAACCCACAGGAGACAGGTGAACGGCACTCTGGGTTGCTCAGTTGGTGCTGAAACAGGCTCTATGCACGACCTTCCTTAAACTTCCCCTCCTGTCTCTCGGACCACTAAACCCCACTAGAAAGACATTCTCCCCTGTCTGCACCCTGCAGTCTGCTACTACAGAAAATAGTGAGGGCATGTGTAGCTGAGGCCAAGGCATAACGACCCACAGCTCTGAGTAGCTTCTTTCACATTCCCAAGTCACAGGACACGTTTAATGTCTAGAAGCTATGTGGCTCGCAGTGGTTCCAGGCTAGTGCCACACCTCTGAGTGAAATCCTGTTGCTTCCTTCTCTTCTCCCAAGGACACATCCCACAGGCTTGGTCCCTACGGGTTTGAACACACAGGTGTACACTCCCCTTGGGCGGCTGCATAAATGGTGGGCACAGGCAGCTTCCATGCCTTGGCTCTCTGGCACCACCTTCTGCAGCTCTGAGGGTGTTCTCAGTGTTTTGGGGACAGGCTGTAGCTCTCTAGGCCTCTGAGCAAAGCTGAATTTCCTACCTCTATTCTTTCATCCTAGGGAGAGAAACTCTTTCATATGCATCTCCCACTCCTGACTTCATGGTTTTTCCAACCCTTAACAAGGCTTGTCAAGGACCACATCTTTTCTTCATTCTGTCACCTGTACTCCTTCTATAGCATCCAGCCAAAAGTCATTCAGTAAACACTCTGTGATAATGGAAAATGTTCTTACTCTCATTCATATGAGGCTTTTTCTTCTCTAAAGCCCAGCCACTTTAGGATGGCTTCCCCGAATAAAACAGAAATGGGTATGAAGGCCCCTTCCCTCGCCTCTGGCACAGCTGCATGCCCTCACTTGCTGGGAGCGCTGTGGCGGCCCAGGCGGGCGGACTGCGTGGCTGCCTTAACCTGCCTTATGGCTTTGCTGGGGAAGAACAATGGTCGGAAAGCCCAGGACATGTGCAGAGTGCTGCAGAACAGCTCAAGTGCTCGGGCCCCAGACAGACTTTCTGAAACCCTTCTTTGTCTAAGTTCATAAGTTCAGGCTATAAACTCCGCCGAGAGAACCCCAGCCCTGGCACTTAACACTCAATCACTGTGGCATCTCAGCAGCGTGTCTCAGTTTCCAGACAGTGATGCTGGTCACTGATGAGAGGCAGAGCTACTGGTTTCGGGTTTCTCAGCTATGTTATCTAAGGACCGGCAGCTTGGGATTTGATCGGGGCTGGTTTGAGAGAGAGGCAGACGCCGTCTTTTCCCCAGAACAGTCTACTCTTTGAGCCCTGCCGCCACCGGACTGGGGATGGAAGAAAGAAAACAAAAATCCCCACTGTGGTTCTCTGAAATTTAACTTGGCCCTGGAGGGGGAAAATTAAAGAAAGAGCAACATTGCTCTTCTACCTCAACGCCCTCTGCAGGCTTCAAATCCCATTAAAGCTGAGCCTTGTCAAGACTGGGAAGGGGTTAGGGTGAGGACAAAAGCAGCTTCCCACCCTCTCAGCAGTGGTGGAGGCTCCCATCCCATTCCTAAATAAATACTAGGATGGTGAGTGAAGGAGTTTGCAAAGGCAGTTTGCAAGAACTGATCGAAACAGAGCATTCTCATCTGGCTAAGCTATGAGGAAAGGAGATGGATCCAGTTTAGTGATTTGAGATAAGGACCGTCACTGAAATGCCATCGCCATGTGCTGAGGTTTTGTGTTTTGCATTCCTGTTCCCTCCTAGACGCGCCACATACGTGGGGCGTGTGCGGTGGTGGTGGAGGAGGAAGGTGGTCGGGGCAAGTGTTTGGCATGAAGAAAAGTCTTGGGAAGAAGTGGAGTGCTGGGCTCTCCGTAAGTTTCTATGTGGCCTGGCGCCGTGAGGGGTCTGCCGTTTGCTGCCGTGAGGACCGCCAGCGCAGGCCGGTGGGGCATGCGCAGTGACGCTTTGCGTCCCAGCCTCCCAGGCCTTTCCAGGAGACGGTTCACACTCGGAAAGTTTCCTTCGGAGCCTGTTTACATCAGTCTCTAGATTATTTTTCTCATCTAGGCCAGCTGTCCCTTTGCTCTGCACCTTCAGATCCCAGTGCTATCTCGGTTTTGTAGGCTAAACATTTTGCTTTCAGATAGGTTTTCCCATAAATTCCATACCATTCTCAAGGGAGATTTCTCCTGCTTTTAAAGACCTCTAGGAAAAGAAACCCTGCAGCATTCTCGTCATAGGAGAGAGTCGTAGGTGGAGTCATGGGAAGGAGAACACCTAGGGAGGGGATGTAGGTGCTTTGCAGAAGAGGAGTCAGCGACCAGGGACTGGCAAGTGTAGCAGACACAGAAGTCAGGTAGAAAAGAGATCTAAGAAGCAGGGAGAGCCAGAGGCCACGCCAGGGCACGCAGGGACAGGTAGCAGGCTCGAGATATCAGTGCTCAGGAGATGAGGATGGGAGAACAGGTGGGATGACCTGGAGAAGGGGGCAGAGAAGAGTTTGAGAGGGTCTTGGTCAGACTGACCTGAAGTGAGATACAAAGATGACTACGAAGTAGTCAGGTGTCAGGAAATGAGCAGAGAACATACAGAGAAAGACGGGTTTCATAAGGTGGTTTTTTTGGGGAAGGAGTTCATTGCTTTGACATGAAACAAGAAAGAGAACATAATCATTTGCACATGGAAAACACAGATATTTCCTGCAGAAGCTTATCAGGTGCTGGCTCAGCCTGGAGAGTGACACGGGGGGGGGGGGTGGTGGCCAGAGTGGGCAACCACTCTAATTTAAGTAAAGAACCCCAGACACACCAATTCAATCTGGACTGATTACTGAGCTTGGAGCCAATAATAAAATTTGCATGGCAATACTACATTAGGCTTATTCAGATTCTGGCCCCTTCATTTAATATTTTAATTATCCTTCCCAAATGTCAAGGCAAGGCTGCCAATTAAGAGGCTCTGGAACAGTCAACATAGCAATATTGACATCGTACTAATTTCAAATTAGCACTGCTACTGTTAAACGGGAGATTGGTGGATATGACAGTTGGGAGCCATGAGGGGAAGAAGATGTCACAAAGCCAGCACGAGGCCAGGCAGGAATACTGTAGTCTGGTCTGGAGCTACTGGGACACACTAACCATGTCGAAACAAACGGGCTGCCTGACAGGGCCTGGCGAGAGTGCACAGAGGGCCACCGTCTTGTTTCTTACAGCTGTGTGTGAGTCTCTGATTATCTAAAAAAAACAGATGTATAGATAGAGGAGCTGAATTATTAAGCATAATAAAAATATTTGCCCTAAAAAAAAACATTTAGCACAACTCAAAATGTCGATTATCATAACTTAATATCTAATATTAATTGGGTCTATTCTGTTCATGTGTCAACACAATTACAATTTTTAAATGGATTGGCTGGCTGAATTTGAAAACAGAGGCCCTGCAGCTCAAGAGGCACCAAGACCTGCAAACAAAGCAACAAGGGTGACACTTGAAGGTCAACCTCCTGGAAGGTAGGTATGGCAAGTGCAGTGGGTTTCTCAGTAACAGTCTTACTCCACAGGCACTTACGAGCCCTTAAGATGTGACTATTACCATGCCGTAGTGCCCCCTAAAAAGAGCATCACCTCCAAAGTGAGAGCTGTTCTATGCATAACAATATGGGTATGCTATGATGTCACCCTGGACCCAAGGTGATTCAGTAATTGCTCCAGAAGTCTAGGTTGTGTTCACAGTTGCTTTTTGTGGGGCTAATTTGAAACTAAGCTCTTAGCCAGTCCAGGAGTGGAATGCTTCATAGCTTAAGCCCATAAAGCAATGTTTTCATGTAGAGACTTAAAAAACCCCTTCCAAATGTTTTCTTTGCAGGGCCTCCCTTCACTTGGCAGCCAAACCCTCCCTCCAGCTCTGTCTCATCACCTGCCCTTTCCTGCCGGTCTGCCTACTGGATCCATCTCGGCTCTGTGCCCTGCCAGCTCAGGAAGTTAGCAGGGCGGATAAAGCAGACTGTGACTTGCTGCAATGCTGGACATTTTTTCACTGGCAGTCAACTCAACTCAGTAAATCCTTCATCAAGACCTACTCCTCGGCCGGGCGCAGTGGCTCACGCCTGTAATCCTAGCACTCTGGGAGGCCAAGGTGGGCGGATCCTTCAAGGTCAGGAGTTCTAAACCAGCCTGAGCAAGAGCGAGACCCTGTCTCTACTAAAAATAGAAAGAAATTAATTGGCCAACTAAAAATATATAGAAAAATTAGCTGGGTATGGTAGCGCATGCCTGTAGTCCCAGCTACTTGGTAGGCTGAGGCAGAAGGATTGCTTGAGCCCAGGAGTTTGAGGTTGCTGTGAGCTAGGCTGACGCCACGGCACTCACTCTAGCCCAGGCAACAGAGTGAGACTCTGTCTCAAAAAAAAAAA
>CAUYRT010033290.1:0-22289 GCA_963574885.1 Lepilemur ruficaudatus | reverse complement strand
GTTCACCATTTTTTTGTGTGTGGCTGAGTAGTACCCTGTGGCATACATACACCACATTTTATTAATCCACTCATGTATTGATGGGCACCTGGGTAAGCCTAGATTGTTAACACCTGGATCCTCCCTCACCGACTACTTCTGTAGAGTTAAGAACTTGGTGCAAGAGGCCACCTGGCATCTAATTCAAATTTTTCATGAGACAAAATCTCATCACCTTCTCCTCAGCTTCACACAGTGAAACCTTTAGATGTGCTATGCCTTTACCAGAATTGACCCTGGTTCTCAGGAAACCTCACTGTTGCCTTGGCTCTGGCCCTGCTTACCTGAAAAATGGATGTGGGAGAATTAGGAGCACATGAGAAGATAGAGAGAAAATCTAGTATGATCTGGTAAAGAGACTTACAGTTGAATATCAAAAGGTTGATTCTGATGGAATGTCATTTTTTAAAGGGGAAAACATCTAAAGAAAATACACCTTGAGTATTCAGGATCAGCATAGTGTAGATTAGGTGTACATTTGGCAATTTTATTAATAACGGCTTGGCTAAATAGTTTTTACACATAGAAATTATCGAGCAATAATGGCAATGCTCTAATCCTGAATGTAACATCAATACTAGTATCCATGATGGTCATGATAATATTACCATTTACTGAGTGCTTATTAGATAGTACTAGATAGCAGAAAATATGTAATTTAATCCTATGAATAACACAAAACAGATACTTTATCTCTTGTTTTCAGATAAAGGAATTAAGTCTCAGTCCCAAGTCTTAAAACTGTTAAATTGATCCAATATTTAACTGTAAGTCTGTTTGGCTCCACATGCTTCCATTAATATTAAAAAGCTAAAGAATGTCTCTATGCTATTAAACTACTAAAAAACAAAATTAAAATTAGAATTTTGGGGAAATGGCTGATACGCTATGGAACAAAAAGTATGAACATCTGTTTTTCTGTTTAAGTCTCCAACTAAGAGCCTGAACCAAAAAAATACAAAAGAGTTTTAATAGAACTCTTATTAAAAAGTACACAGTCTTTGCATACACTGCAAAATAGCGAAAGACTTATAAACAGATTATCCCTTATCAGTTGGGGGCATTTAAGGAAACTCTCTTTTATTCTAAGACTTTTCCTTAATTCCTGATGTGCTAAATCTGAAAAATATTAATCTGCCCAACAGATTTTCCAGACTGCCAAACAAGGGAAGGGAAGAACTGGCACGCTTCTGAAGACTGTGGTTAAAGATCCATATAAATGACAATTCTCAAAGGCATTCAGTCAATAGACTCACTCACATAGTAGATATTCTGCTCTCTTTTACTAAAACTGGCCACCCCATGTTGTTCCACGTTCTGCAGTATAAAGACAGATATAAATATGCATTATACCCAGGCATTTAGGGACACTAGGCCCTTTGCATTGAGGAGTCCCACTTTGCGCTATCTCTGAATGCATCCTACCACCGGGGAAGGAGACCCTGAAATCACTACAACAGGCCCATCTGGAGTTCTTGTCCACCTTGAACTTCAGAATTCCCTGTTTAAACAAGCTTCTTAGCCTGTGTATGGCATCTGCATGATTCTGTTTCCCAAGTCACATTTCCTGAGGATGGTTTCAGCTACCAATTATTTAGGAGAGGGTGAATAAACAGATTTTGGACATGTGGCTGGGTATCCACATGCATGTGCAAAAGGCTATTTCCAATTTACAGTGGTATCAGAGGTGGGAATGTAAGGCAAATGACCCACAAGAATATTAAATATTCAGGGTGGTGGAGAATATGTGTATGAATTAGCAGAGGTAAATGCATATGTATTTGTTAGGATGATTAATAATAAAGATGGAACTATGTTTCATGAACCTTCAAATTAGTATATGATGTATATAACGTCTGTTGTTACCTGATCCTATAATTTTCCCATCCTTCATCTCACCAAGATTTCAAATTATATCAGTCTTATTTTATTGTTAAAATAACTTCCAATGAAAAAAATGGAGTGGTTAGAAATTAAGCACTAACTTTTTTTAAATGGAGCAGTGAAAAAGATAATAATAAAGGATGGAGGTCCTGCCCAGATGGATAGGGAGTGCTTCATGGAAGGAGTGAGCAGTGAGCTAAGAGCTGAAAGATGAGAAGGGACCTTTCATATGAATATCTTAAGACAGCAAAAGTAGACAAAAGAAACAGCAAGAACAATGGCCATGAAGCTGGAATGAATTTGACTTGCATAATAGTGAGGTTTAGTGCCTGCTCTGAGTGGAATCATTACTAGAAAAATGCTCATAACAATACAATAAAAACTAGACACGAAACTTTCAAGGGTACTTCCTACCCCAGGCTACTTCTGATCAGAAAATTCAGGAAGTTGAAATTGCTCTGTTAGGAAGATGGGAGAAGCAGCTCCTTGATGGGAATCTTGTTCTCTTTAATTCCTGTGGCATTTCTTATATGGAAAATAAACTACACTTTGCAGAAATCTTTGTGATCCCATTAGTGCCCTGATAGCTTGCTTAAGGAACACTAAGGTAAGTGGGTTGAAATGCTTTTGTTGGCATCAAGCATATGGATTGGGCAATATGTACAGAATCAGAAAAAAAATGCATCCTCAAGAGAAAAGCAAGAAATATCAGTAGAATATGGTAATGACATGAGATTGGAATCTCTAATTTTAGGTCCTGAACCTTGGTCAACATTTGGAGGAGGGCATAGAGGTCATAAACCACATGAGCTGCTGTGAGAGAATTCAGCTCCCCAAAATCTGGAAGCTGGCCCATTTAATGAGATAATTGGCAAGATTGCTTAACAGCTGCAGTATGTGTAGCTAGTTTTCTTTATGACTATTATAAGGGACCCCCAAAGTATTAACTAAAACTTTGATATTTTAGTTAATGAGGAGACGAGGAAGAAGACAGATCCCTGGAGAATCACAGCATCCTCAAGGTGAGGTGAGTGAACCAGTGTCTGGTATGTGGCAGAGATTAGGAATTCAACTTTTCCTAATTCATTTTCAGATTAGAATTTATTCAGTAATAAGCAGTAGATACTACTTAAATAAATAGGGCATGTGAATATATAAGGACGCTATTATAGATGGAAATACTATACGTATAATTGACTAGCTCATGGCCATCTAACCTCCCCCCTAATAAAATGAGACAATACAGCAGAAAATCTAATTTATTCAAACAGACCTGCATCAATGTTGCTCTTAGAGAAGGAGGGAGCGATATTAAATGCTTTTCTGGTACACACTGGCTTCAAACAAAACCAAACAAAATACTACATACCACAATTAATTACGGTTATCTACACTATTCATACCTCAAAGTAAGAGTTATATAACCAAAATTTTAATGTTTCATCTATGTATTAGGCTAGAAATTTGGCAGCTATGTACAAAAAATTAATAAATGCAGAATATCCACTGTATGCTTTTACTTTGACAAATAGTTTAGAAATGTTTTCTAATTTTACTTTCTGTTAAGGGCAATTTATTAATCATGATTTGAGCCATACTATAGAAAAATATAAACTTGTCCAGTTAAGGTATTAAAAACTTTTTAAAAATTGTTTAAAAATATGAAGTTTCATATTTTTGAAAGAAGAAATATATTTGAGCTAATTATTCAGGGATTTATGGAATGTAAATATAAGGAAGAAAAACAAAAATATGTATTTTATGCAGGATTGCCCAGGAATTTTTTTTAAGATGAAAACATCAGAAAGCATAAACAATATTTTAAACATAGATATTGGGCAAGGGTCAAAGATCTGAAGACTGTAATTTTAAAAGAAGACTCTAAATCCCTTTGCGAAACAAATAGAAGTAAGCACCAATTATATGGAATAATAGGAACAGAGAAAAATAAATGAGAAAACCTGAGATCTCCAGTAGAAAAAAGAAACCAATTGAAGATGAGAAAGCTAGAGAAATCTTCACATTGAGAATGAGATGCTGTTTTTCAGGACTGGCAATTTCTGGCACAGGATAGATACAGGATTAATTTCTACATGTGAATGGGAAGACAGCTGTCATATGCATTCATAATTTAAGACAGATAACTAAGATTTTAAAGGCTGCTTCTTCATATTTTTAATGGTGATCTACTAATAAGTTATAACTTACTGTTTAAAGTTGATTGTGTCATTAAATCCTCAAATCTCTAGATGTGGAATGTACTTTTTCTAAGAAGTGATGCGATATTTTTGTTTACATAATTTATTAGGCCTGTGGTTACATAGTCAAAGTGTAAAGTGCACTGAAAAATATACATATACATTTAAAAATTTATTAAGTAAATCTGTTACTTCTCATCTTTTACTTCATAAAATGCCTTTGGAGAGAGTAGGCATTTCCAAAATGGAAATGTGAGATTTCAAATGCTTAATCCAATTTGTCACAGTCATCTACTGTCTCAAATACGTGATAATTGACACTGTCATTTACTATAATGTTTTGCTCTTGTTCAGGCACTTTAACTAACCTAACTATGATACATTTATTATTAAAATGTTCAGCCTCGTTGGTTAAAAAACTTCTAAAAAGTATTTTAATTCTATGCACAGCTTTCTTCTGGTAGATACCATTTGGTAATTTTTTCAATTTAGAAGAGTTGACAGTTGAAAACAAAGAAAAAATCAAAATGTGTACAGAATTTATAACTACATGAACTTGATTTTACTCTAGAACTTCAAACTCAGATTGTATAAACTTTATAATAACCTTAACTTCAACATCATTGGAATTTGAAGACATTTACAAAGAAAATGCATTCTCAGAAACCAGTTAACTATTTACACTTTCTGATAAGTGTTATTGTCCTCTTTAAAATATAATATATTTAGTAGGGAATTGCTATCCACTTACTCTTTTCCAGCTAATTAGTCATTATTCTGAAATAATATAGAAAAACTTCAGAAGTGATGTTATGACACTGCTTTTGTAGATTTGCTGCCATTCTGTACCTAACTGGAAAGAGTAGGAATTAAAATGGAGGCTGAAGTATTACCATAAATAAGATCTAAGAAAAATAATAGAAAAATGTTTTCATTTTATTATTTGTGAAGTTCAGAATGACATCAACTATTGTTGAAAATATATGACATAAATAAGATATATTCTTAGGTCATGTCACAATGGAAAGAGTTTGAATTTCCTCTCCCCAGCACAACTTTTGAAAAAAAATTAATAACACTGGCCTTACAAGTAACTTTTGTTATTATAAGTACTCTTAGTCAAAAAGGGATTTATTTAATGGGAAATAAATGAGGTTTTACTTTCTGGTTACTTATGAAAAGTATGTATATTTTAAGTGGGCATGGTAAAGAATTTGAGTATTATAGTCTAGGAAAAATTAAATGCATTTTTCCTGGTAATTGGAATTACTTATTATATTAGTTAATTTTTAGAAAAGGAAGAGCTGCGGCCTTTGCAAACAGTGAATCCAGTATTGCTTATTTAAGTTCATCTGTCCACTCATTAAAATCTTACAAACAGCAATGAATACTCACAAGTTAATGAACAGAGCTGCATGCCTAAAGTGCATTTCCTGTATGAACTTCAAGGAGCTTGAAGGGCACCTTAGACATTCTTTGTAGTCCAAATTAATCTTCAAAACTGCCCTTTGGCATATGCCAAAAGCAATTATTTTTCAAAAAAATATTCACTATATTAAATTGGGCATAGTAGGTATAATATATCAGAGGATTTTTTATCTTGTTTAACACAAAATGTATAATATGATATCCTGTAAAATATAAAATACATACTTAAAATATAAAATATATATTTACCACCTAAAGTAAATACTCATATTACCACTAAGTTAATGTTTATTGACAGCCATTGCATTCAGTCTACTGGCTTGATGGAGAATATGCATATCTTTTATATTCCTTTGAACTTAAAAGCACAAAAAATACAACTGTGAGTGAGAACATTTTCAATCCATTAACAAGTACGTATTGACAGCCAATTGTGTGTTAAATGCAGTATTGGGTGGCTTGGAGAATAGTATGACTCAAACTCATAAAACAAATATGATCACATTTCACTTTATAAGAAGTTTCTTCTCCAGTAATTTCATTGAGAATATACCTGAAAATCAGAAAACTAACAAAATAAACTTTTTCTTCTTTAAGACTATTAATTAGAAGTCAACATCTGCACTGAACTTCATATACTATAGTCACCAAGAATCTAAACATTTCCATCATTAGACTTAACTATAATATGATTTATTAGACAGATCCTCAGCTCAGAACAGACTGGAACCAGCTAGATGATAATGTTTAGAAAAAGATTGTTGTTGTAAATGCTGTTTATTCAACAGATATTTATTTTATGTAGAATTTATGCATGCATAAGAAAACCCTGGAGTGATGGAAGTGTTCTAAAACTAGACTGTGGTTCAAAATGGATTAAAAATTTAAATGTAAGACATGAAACTATGAAACTGCTAGAAGAAAATGTAGGACCAAAACTCCATGATGTTGGTCTCGGCAATGATTTTTTGGGAATGATCTCAAAAGCACAGGCCAAAAAAAATGAAAATAGACAAATGGCATCACCTCAAATTAAAAAGCATCTGTACAGCAAAGGAAATAAGCAAGAGAGTGAAGTGACAACCTACAAAGTAGAAGAAAATTTTACAAACCATGCATCTGATAAGGGATTAGTATCCAAAATACATAAGGAACTCAAACAGCTCAATTATAAAACAAACAAACAAACAAAACCCCCCAAGCAACCCAATTTAAAAATGGACAAAAAAATCTAAATATTTTCTCAAAAGAAGACATACAAATGGCCAAGTATATGAAAAAATGCTCAACGTTACTAATCACCAAGGAAATAAAAATTAAAACAAAAATGAGATATCACCTCACACCTGTTAGAATGACTATCATCAAAATGACCAAAGATGACAAACGTTGCTGGGGTGTGAAGAAAAAAGAACACTTGTACATTGTTGATGGATATATAAATTGATACAGTCATTATGGAAAACAATATGGAGCTTCCTCAAAAAAATATAATAATAGAACTACCACATGATACAGGAATCCAACTACTGGGTATATATCATAAAGAAATAAAATCAGTATGTCAGAGAAATACCTGTACTTCCACATTCATTGCAGCCCTATTTACAATAGCGAAGGTATGGAATCAACCTAAGTGTTCATCAATAGATGAACGGACAAAGAAGGAGCTGTGGGAGTAGCAAAATCCACAAATGCTCATATCCCTCATATAAACTGGTGTAATATTTACATATAACCTACGCATTCCTTTTTCTATACTCTATATCATGTCTGGAACACTTATAATATCTAATACAATGTAAATGCTATGCAAAAAGTTGCTATAGTAAATTTGTTTTAAATTTGTATTCTTTTTAATTTTTGTATTTTTTGTATTTTTTTTAATATTTTTGATCCATGGTTGGTTGAGTCCATGGATAAAGAACCCACAGATATAGAGGTCTGACTGTGTATACAAGGGAATACTATTCAGCCTTAAAAAGTAAATTCTGTTGTTTGTGACAACATGGATGAACCTGGAGCTCAGGATGTTAAGCAAAATAAGCCAGGCACAGAAAGACAAATACTCATGATTTCACTTATATGTAAAATCTAAAAAGAAATCAAACTCATCAAAAAAGAGAGTAGAATTGTGATTACCAGGAGCTGGGGTGTGATGAGGAAGAAGTTGGTTAAAGGTTAGATAAGAGAAAAAAATTCAAGAGATCCATTTGTACAACGTGGTGCCTCTAGTTACTACGATGTATTGTATTCTTGAAAATCATTAAAAGACTAGAATTAAGTGTTATTATCACAAAAAGTGTTAAGTATGTGAGGCTATGCATATGTTATTTAGCTTGATTTAACCATTCCACAATGTACACATATTTCAAACATCACGTTGCACACAATAAATTATTAGGTTATTAAACATGAAATATCTGATTTTGAATAAAAAGTTTAGCTTATTGTTTCTCAAACAAGAACCAGTACAATTAATCAGAGTATGTGTCTAACCTTGAAACAGTTTTGTATCTTAAAGTTAGCTTGTTTATGCCACCAGCAAAGAAGCCCGGAAAGTGAGTGGTGATGAAATCACAAAAGGCATTTTTCACAGCTTGTTTAGAATTGAATATTTTTTCTTGTAAGAAGTGGTCCAAAGTCCAGAGGAAGTGGTAGTCAGTTTGTGTAAGGTCTGGTGAATATGGTGGATGACAGAGAGTTTCCAAGTCCAGTCTCTGTAGTTGAGCATTATCTGAGCAACATGCGGTCAAGCATTGCCTTGTAAGAGGATTAGCCTGTTTTTATTGATCAATCTCAGCTGCTTAATCATAAGCATGCTCATCATTTTGTCCATTGGTTGTAGTAGACATTTACTGTACTCGATAGCTAAGGTTCATGAAGGTGTAGTGGATAATACCAGCGCTGGACCACCAAACAGACACCATTAGTTTTTTGGATGAATATTTGGTTTTGGACTGCATTTCAGCACTTTATCTTTATCCAGACACTGTGCTGAATGCTTCTGATTGTCAAGAAGAATCTATTTTTTTATCACATGTTACAATACACTGTAGAAATGATTTGCCTTTATGTTGTAACACAAAGAAAGGCAAGCTTCAAGATTTTTTTCTGACATTTAATTTATGTAGTACCTATCTATCCAGCTTCTTTACCTCCTTGTCTATTTGTTTTAAATAGTCTAATATTTTTGGAATAGTAACAACAAATCTTGTTAATTTATGCATAGATTGAGATGAATGAATTCACTTCCACTATTGTTTTTATGGGCCCAGCACACTTTCCCTGTGCAACTCTGCTATGTCCGTCAGCTTTTAGTTTATCATTATCCATCTTGTCTCAAGTCGTCCACATGGCTCATTTTATATATATATATAACTTCAGAATATTATGAGGGTACAAACATTTTCTTTACATAAATTGCTTTGTACTGTTTGAGTCAAAGTTAGAAGTGTGTCCATCACACAGACAGTTGCATTGAACCTGTTAGCTGTGAATTTACCCATCCCTCCTAACCCCCCATCCACCTGTTGGATTTCTGATGAATGTTATTTCCATATGTGTACATAAGTGTTGATCAATTAGTTCCAATTTAATGGTGTGTACATGTGGTGCTTGCTTTTCCATTCTTATGATACCTTGCTTAAAAGAATGGCTCCATCCAGGTTAATAGAAAGGTATTAGTTCACCATTTTTTATGGCTGAGTAGTACTTTATGGCATACATATACCACATTTTATCAATCCACTTATGTATTGATGGGCATTTTTTAAGTTTCCACTTTGCAATTATGAATTGTGCTGCCATAAATATTCAAATGCAGGTGTTTTTTTCATAGAGTTTTTTTTCCTTTGGGGAAATACCCAGTAGTGGGATTGCTGGATCAAATGGTAGTTCCACTTTTAGTTCTTTAGTTGTCACCATACTACTTGCCATGGAGGTTGTGCTAGTTTTCAGTCCCACCAACAGTGTACGAGTGTTCCTAACTCTCCACACCCACATCAGTTTTGGGACTTTTTGATAAAAGCCCTTCTCACTGGAGTTAAATGATATCTCATTGCGGTTTTGATTTGCATTTCCCTGTTAGAGATGTTGAGCATTTTTTCATATGTTTATTGGCCACTAGTCTATCTTCTTTTGAAAAGTTTCTGTTCATGTCTTTTGCCCACTTTTTAATGGGATTGTTTGGTTTTTTTTCTTGATGATTTGCTTGAGTTCCTTACAGATTCTGATTGTCAGCCCTTTATCAGATGTATAGCACAAGAACACAGACATAGACCAATGGGTCAGAACAGAGAACCCAGATATAAAACCATCCTAATATTGCCATATGATCTTTGACAATGCAGACAAAAACACATACTGGAGAAGAGAATCCTGATTCAATAAATGGTGCTGGGACAACTGGATAGCCACATGTAGATTACTGAAACAGGACCACACTTTTCACCACCCACAAAAATCAACTAACAATGGATGACAGACTGAAACCTAAGATGTGATACTATAAGAATTCTAGAAGAAAATGTTGGAAAAGCTCTTACAGACATCAGCCTTGGCAATGAGTTTATGAAGAAGACCCCAAAAGCAATCACAGCAACAACAAACTAAATAAATGGGACCTGCTTAAAACAAAAAGCTTCTGCACAGCCAAGAAAACAATCAATAGAGTAATAGAGAACCTATGGAATAAGAGAAAATATTAGCACATGGTTCATTTTTAAGATTAAAATTACCAAAATGGAACTTTTTAAACCATCAACGTGCTGTGTAATCATTAGCCACATCCTTTCTAAATACTTTGTTGATATTTTGAGCTATATGTGCTGTATTGGTTCCACGATGGAACTCATATTTGAAAATAATACAAATTCTTGATTTTTCTATGGTTGTACAAAAATCGTTCTAAAATATTTTTGAAAGATAATCATAAATCAAAAATCCGTTTGAAAGAATGAGGATGTACCTTTACAAGGAAAATAAATCAAGATGGGTCAAAGTGAAATATCACAGATATTAACTGTCAAACTTAGTAAGTCAGGAAATCAAACATTTCATACTGAATAACCTAATATATGCATATTTTCAATTAAAAATAAATTAATAAAAACTCTTGTAGTGATGGCTGCATAATTGTACAAATTTAGTAAAATTAAGCAAACTGTACAGTTATAGTGAAGAAATTTTGTTATATCAATAAAGCTGTTAAAATAGACATGTGGTGGATGGATGGATAGAGGTATGACTAGATGATATATATGCAGTAAAACAAGTATAGTAAAATATTGACAGTAGAATCTAGATGATGGGTTTATGGGTTTTAACGAAATATTTTATTAAAATTTTTATGCTTGAAAAATGTTATAACAATATTTTTGGAAAAAGTAGAGCACAATTACCAGCAATTATTGGAGAAAATAACACCATTTCATGGTTTAAATTAAGCTGAAACTCTGCAATAAATCAGTTACATTAAAAAACAATCAATGTGACCACTCTGAATGAGTTCCTGAAGTAAAATTTCCCATTAAATATCATGAAATATACAGGGCATTTTTGAGAATTGACTGATCTTGGTCTGTGGCAGGAAATGTAAAAGATGAACCTGGAAGATCTATACCAGATGGTAAGAAAGCTATTAAAAACTACAGGAGTTATATCAAATTTCAAACAGACACCAAATAAAATCAATTTGAAGAGGCCCCAGTGGCCACCGACAGACTAATTTGAGCTTTCATGTGAATATAGAATTATAAAGGGTTGCAACTCGTTAAATATGTTTGAACTAATGAGTTTATAATTTAAACTTACTTTTAATATATAATTTTTAAATATATTATTACCTTTGGAGAATGCAAGAAACCAATTCATTCTCTTCAAAACTGGGTAAATAAAGGGGGAACATAACAAGAATTCACCTTGTCTTTCCTACATGAAAGGTACTATGTGGTACGGAAAAAATATTTTAGGGAAACATATTCTTCTAAAATTATCTTAGCTATAGTAAAAACACAATGATAGTATTAGAATATTACTTATTAGTGATAGTGATATATCACTATTCTTAAACATAAATTATTCCATATGATTTTTTGTAACATTCTGAATGCTCAGATCTATTTTATTTTGGCTTATCTCTAATTTAAGATCAGTCTGACCAGAATACTAAATTTGATATACAGATTAAAAAACACTACTACATTTTCTCATATGGCTGACACCACCTCATTTGGGAAAAAAATTTTTTTAATAAATGAAAACTCTTATTTTCTTTGTGAATGTGCTAATATATCATGGTAAATGCATGAAATGTATGAATTATAAGGAAAATTAAGTCAATATATAGGTTAGATATTAGGACATGTTTTATTTTTGTCATATTTCATATATGTTCGAAATAGTATTAATAGTATTAATTACATTTTAAAATGCTTAAAAGTCATATATTTTTATTCTTCTAGTGATTACCTTAAACATATTTTTATATTAAAGTCTGGAAGTAATAGTATCTGTTTCTATTGTATCCCATTACTTCCCTATATCACCATCTTGTCTTTATCCTTTTTTATTTTACAATAAATACTTATATTTCATAATGCATTTTATAATTTTTTCTAATCATTTTTTATATTCTTAGATATCTATATAGATATAGGTATTTTTTCTTGCTGAGGTACATTTGCCGGTAATTCTTTTTTGACAGGGATTGGCAGTGGTGATGGACAATTCTTTTTGATTTCTGATGTCCAGAATCTGACTGGGGCTGCATATGAAAGAAAACACAAATAACAATGGCTTAAACAAGATTTAGGGGGCTATTTTTCTTTCAAATAACATGAAGTAAAGTATGGCAGCTCTAGAGTTCCCCTGGAGATTCAGATTTCTTCTATATATCTAGTTTATCAAGCTTATAGTATGATTCTCCTCTTCCCTCTAAAAGGGTTCATCATGGTCTAAGATAGCTGTTGAAAATACAGCCATCGCATTTACATTTAAAGCGTGAATTAGGAGTAGGGGAGGAAGCGCTGAAAAGAGTGTTTGTCATGTATCTTCTCTGCCAGTAAGAAATTGTCCTCAGTGTACCATCCATCAGCTTCTCCTTATATCCCCTTGGTCAGAACATAGTCATGTAGCCAAGGTTAGCTCTAAAGAAGTCTGGAAAAAACAGCCTTTGGCTATGTATACTGCTATACTGAATAAAAATGGAGTTTTGTTTCCAGAGAAAAAGAATAGAATGAAGATTAGGGAGGAACATCATTGGAGTTTTACTTTCTCCAAGTGAGGCAAACTTACCGGTGCTGGCTAGTCCTATTTGTTTTAGGAGTTTTCCGAAAGGATGACATGAGATTCCCCAAAACTTGAAAAAGAACGAGATGTTTGCATGTGTGTGGTAAGGGAGTCTCAAGCACATTTATAAATACCATGTCTTTGTTCAAGAGTCCAGCCTCTCTGTGTTTACCTTTGTTTACTTAGGAAATTTCTTTTGTTATTGTTGTTGTTGTAACATAGCCTGAACAAGTATTTTTCCCAGTGAGAAATCGTGGGAATAAATCCAGGGAAGCTGTGAGTACATCTGGTCATTAAGCCACAGCACCGGTCCACTTAGCCTCTCTAACTCACAAGAGGTTCAGGGCACTCCTTTCAGATGTCAAGTTCTTAGGGGCTGGTAGTTCTCTGCAGAATTCAACCTGCAACTGTGTGCTCTGACCCCATCTAACTGTTCTTAATATGAGTGATGCAACTCAGATCCTCAGGACTGTTCAGATTTCTTATTTTTCTACCTTAAGGAAAAAGTAATATTTAAGTCTTTGGGGGGCATTGTGACAATAAGGGATAAAATATTTTGTGAAATCCTGTCAGTGGTTTTTATCTTTTTTTTGTCTTAATATTTCTGTCTCACAGAAGCATGAAACACATCAAAGTGTAATTTGGCTTAAAGCACGGATTGGTAGACTTCTATGCAGGCCAGACGGTGAATATTTTTCAGCTTTACAGACTATATAATTCTATTGCAATTACTGAACCCTACTCATGTATTGCTTTGCAAAAGCAGGCATAGACAATCACAAACAACGAATGTATCTGTGTTATAATAAAACTTTATTTATGAAAACAGAAGGTGGGCCAGATTTGGCCTGCAGCCTGTATTTTGCTGGTTACTGGCTTAGAAAGATGATTTATTTCTAATTTGGGTGATCCATAAAGAAAATGTTAACAGTAAAGGGAAAACAGTTATGTCTGGTATTTATTGGTGTGTTTACATTCCAGGACTGTTGAGGGTTAGGGTCGAGACATGAGAACTCTAGGAGTGGGACAGGACTTTGCCAAAGAGCAACCTGTGGACATGTCAGTTCACTGAGCAAAAGCTGCTCCACCTTGAGGGGGACATTCCACTGATCAAGGATGTCTGCAACTGGCCCCCGCCTTGAAGCCTGGGGACTACAGCCTGGATGTCTGCAAATGACCTGGGTTTGTAATCCGAAGGCAAAGGCGGAGAGAATGATCAAAGGATGTCAGCCCAGCAGATAAGGGCAGTTTGCTATTGTAAGCCTGAGGCAATGTTCCTATCTCTCTCCTGAGTTCATGTCTCAGTAAATGAGGAACTAGATAAAGTAGAAAGAAGTACATGGTCTCTTTGTTCCCCGTTTAGATTATATACTTTACTGCTAACTCATGAGCTTTTCACATGAAACCATTGTAATCTATAACATGAAAAAGATAATAAAAACGGGTGCTAGACTTCAGTCAATATCACCTGGCTCACGGGAATGCTGGTGGTCCCCTGACCTCCCCACACCCTTTCACCTTACCTTTGTGTCTGTGTCTTTGTCTCTCCCATCTCTTGCAATGCACACTGCCTGGGGAGCCAGTTATATCAGGGGCATTGCGAACCCTGATACAGGACTATGAGAAAAAAAGCACCAAAAATTCCTTGGGCTTCAAACGACAGAAATTTATTGTCTTGCAGTTCTGGAGGCTGTAAATCCAAAATCAAGGTGTTGAAAGGGCCATGCTTTTTCTGACAGCTCTAGAAGAGAATCATTCTTTGCCCCTTCCTAGCTTCTGTTGTTCTCTAGCAATTCTTGGAATTCTTCAGTTTGCAGGTACACCACTCCAATCTCTGCCTCCATCATCACATGGCTCTCTTCCCTGTGTCTCTGTGTCTCTGTTTCAGTTCTCAATAAGGATACCAATAACACTGATTAAGAGCTGACCCTACTCCAATATGACAATTTCTTGACAAATTACATCTGCAATGACTCTAATTCAAAATAAGATCACATCCTGAGACACTGGGGCATAAGACTTGGACATATTTTTTTCCTTTTTTAAAATTATTATGGGTATATAATAGTTGTGTATCTTTATAGGGTGCATGTGATATTTTGATACAGGCATACAATGTGAGTTAATCAAATCAGGGTAATTAGGGTATCCTTACCTCAGGCATTTATCATTTCTTTGTGTTAGTAATATTCTAATTCCACTCTTTTAGTTATTCTAAAGTATACCCTAACTTATTGTTGATTGGTCACTTTCTTATGCATCTAATATTGTTGATTCTAACTATGTATGCATATTTTTGTACCCATTAATCATTCCAACTTTATCCTCTCTTCCTGTTACCTTTCCCAGACTCTAGTAACTGTGATTCTACTCTCTATCTCCATGAGATCAATTGTTTTTAATATTTAGCTCCCACATATGAATGAGAACATATGAGATTTGTCTTTCTGTGCTTGGCTTATTTCACTTAACATAATGTCCAGTTTCATACATGTTGCAAATGACAACATTTTATTTGTTTTTGTGGGTAATATTCCATTGTGTATATGTACCACAATTTCTTTATCCATTGACCCATTGATGGACGCTTAGGTTGATTCCGTATCTTGACTATTGTGAACAATGCTGAAGTAAACATGGGAATGCAGATATTCTTTCAATACACTGAATTCCTTTCCTTGGGATATATACCTCTCAGCAGTGGGATTGCTGGGTCATATGATAGTTTTATTTTTAGTTTTTTGAGGAACTTCCATACTGTTCTCCATAGTGGTTGCACTAATTTACATTTCTACCAGTGTACGAGGGTTCTATCTCCACATCCTCACCAACATTCGTTATTGCCTATCTTTTTGATAAAAGCCATTTTAACTGGGGTTAGATGATACCTCATTGTAGTTTTGATTTGCATTTCGCTGATGACTAATGATGTTGAATATTTTTTTTCATATAACTGTTGGCCATTCGTATATCTTTTTTTTTTTAATTTCAGATTATAATGGGAGTACAAATGCATTGGTTATATAAATAGCCTTTGCACTGCCCAAGTCAGAGCTACAAGCATGCCCATTCCTCAGACAGGGTGCACCACACCCATTAGGTGTGAGCTTACCGATCCCCTCCTCCCCGCTCTGACATGTTCAACACCCAGTGAATGTTACTTCCATCTGTGCAAATACGTTTTGATCAATTAGTATCAATTTAATGGTGAATGCATGTGGTGTTTGTTTTTCCATTCTTATGATATTTCACTTAGAAGAATGGGCTCCAGCTCTATCCAGAATAATAGAAGTCTTTGTTCACTGCAGCCATACCAGCACTGGGTATGCCCCAAGCCCAGTAATACTGTGTCTCTCGCAGACTACTGGTGTTACCTCCATGGTGTACTTACTTGGGTAACATATAGGAGAAACCCTGGATCACCAAGCAAAGTCTCTCACTTTCATCCCTCACTCTCTGGGCTGGGCTGCTGGTGTTGGGGAAGGAGTGACATGGGCACTCCCTTATGGTCACCAGCATCAGGTCACACCTAAAGCCAGCCCAGTCTCACCAAAGTCCATGGTGACTGCTGCCTCTCTACCTCTGATGTTTATTCAAAGCCCAAGCGCTCGTTAGTCAGCCGGTGGTGAATCATGGCAGGACTAGATCCTTACTTTCATGGTACCATGTTTTCTTCTGCTCCAGGGTGGGTCCAGAAGTGCCTTCCAGAAACGAATGCCTGGACTTGGGGGTTTTAGGCGTCTGCTTGGTACTTTATTTTACTGTGGCTGAACTGGTACTCAAGTTGCAAAACAAAGTTCTCTGAATTCTTATCTTTCCTTTCCTCAAATGGAAGAAAACTCTCTGAGGTGCACTGCCTGTAGCTGGGGGGCAGGGTGCACAGGCACTGACTTGGCCACTTCTGCTAGTGTCTCATTAGGTAATGTACACCCCAAGTCCACTGGCTCCAAGGCACCACACCTGCAGGAATTGCCCAAGAACTGCAGCCTTTGTGTCCTGACTGCCTTATGAATTTAGTTCAGGCCTCAGGCTGATTTTTGGCAGCTGGTGGTGGGACAAGCCAGAAATTGAGTTTCGGAAAAGAGGATTTCTCCCTGGCCAGGCTGATCTAAATGTTCCTTCCATGGGCACTGGCAGATTTCTGCACTGCATAGTGTTTTCCTGCACCAGGGGAGCCCTAAGTTTTAATTCAAAGCCCCACAGCCGCTTCCCTCTCCTTCCTCCCCTCTTCCATGGCACACAGATTCTCTCTCCATGGAGCCTACTGGCACAGCACTGCCAGGTGATGGGGAGGGGTGGTGTAGACAATGCAAGACTGTATTTTCTGCCTTGTTTAGTGTCTCTTTCCTTGATATAATGTAATACCAGGTAGTCTGATCACTCACCTGATTTTTGGTTCTTCTGAAGGTGCTTGTTTGCATGGGTTGTTGAATTTGGTGTTTGTGTGGAGGAACAATCGCTGCAGGTGTCTATTTAACTATCTTGCTCAGCTCCCCTAATACAACATATATCTTTTAAGGGGATACTATTCAACCGATAAATGATATTATCATTTGAAACCAAAGAATGACCAAATCCTGTCTTGTTGATCATCATTCCTTACGGTGGCATGCAAATGATATACACAAAGGTAAACTTAAACCATGGGAATATGTGTAACATTTAATCTCCTTGATTAATCACAAAAATAAAGAAATAACATTGAAAAAGTAGAGCTTTGTAGATGAAATAAGGAGCCATTCAAACCATTTTCCATCAAAAACAATTGCTGGAATCTATTTCTTGTGTCAGGTGATGGCTCAAGTTGATTGATTCTATGAAGTTGTTTTCCTCTGCTAAATGACCTCCAACTCTGAATACAGTAAGAATGATTAACCTTTCATTCACATTGTATCCATTCTTCTCATTTCTTATGTCTTCCTTCCATTGCCAATCATTATGTATATGCATAACCAAATGAACAAAATTTAGCAACCTATGAATATAAAAGTATCATACTTATACAAACACTCCAAGTAGTTTTGTTTGGAATCCTAATCCTCTGCCTAGAAGGAGGCCATATTTTTCCAGAATCCCCTCCCTGATATTTCCATGGGCCCTGGGTTTGCTTATATGTGTTACCAGATTAATTCCATTCTCTCTTCCCCCAGAAGTTTGTGAATCATCAGTAATTTCTTTTAAGAGTTCTTGGGAGAGAAGGGTTTTCTTACAAGTCATCGGAGATGTTCTTTGCCATTCTGCAGTCCTACTCCACTGGATATTGCCAATCTCTCCTCCTAGGTTGTTGACTACATTCTGTCTTCTGCCTGCACTGCTTCCTGCTTCTTCTGATTCACTGAGAGTGTTTGTTTTTCTTCTTGTTTAGCTATTTAAGGAAACAAGTCTATCTCTCAAGACAATTTCTTTTGTAGGGTGTTCATGATCTTTGGGAGCCTTTGTGACAATATTCTCTCTCTTGTACCTAAGGAACCCTTTTTCAAGAGGGTTTAGATATTGGCTGGTAGAGGAGGGAGATTTGGGGTGAGGAATGGTCAGGAGGACACTCACCCTTTACCTGATGGTTCAGTCTCAAGTTTACCTCTCAGTCCAGTCTTCTCTAAGGCTTATTTCACTATTGCTTCTGGTGTCCTCTTTTTATTGTAAACATTTAAAAAAAATTTCTCATGGTTCTCACCTTTTTTTCCCCGACAGCAGCATTCAAATTTACTTTCCTTAGAGCTCAGTTTCACGAATCTGTGCCTTCAACTTTCTCATTACAAAATAAGCAAGTTTAACCAAATAATCTCTGAATGAAATAGCATGCTAGAAGAGAATAAATATTATTTTAACAGGTAGATCAAACTTCTGGTGCTGGCTTTGCCCAGAGCAGATTCTCTAGCTTGGGTGAGTCCCATAATATGCTTGGCTTAAACCTCTGCTTTGCTAATTCAGAGGGTAGAACTAAGAGATATCTAAGGTTCCCTAACTAAAAGTAGATTTAGTTTATATTTTAGAACCCTTTACATATATGTTAATGGTAAACTCTTCCTTGGACCCTGTCCTGTGTATCCTCTCTTTTATATTGGCTGGGCTGCTTTGGCTCCCTGACCACTTTGCAGTAGTGTTCTCAGCTACTTGGTCAGCTTCATTGTCCAATTACAGAATTTAGGAAAGTTTTGACACTTAGTGGTATCTAATCATGAATTAATATATACACAAGAGGAGACCAAAGGAGTAGCCAAATTTTCAGTTTGTTAATCAATAGGGATAATAAAGCTACCATTAAATATGACCACAATTTGTTAAATAGTAGGAAGGGCAGTTCCCTCCAAGAATGAACATTTTGCAATAACATCGGCTTTTGTCCTCTCAGTGTGGATGGGAACCAGCACCATTCACATCTTTCACACTCTGTTGGGTGAATTATTTCTCTGATTGTTGACCTCAGTTAAGGTCTCTCATAGTGAAAGAAACCAAGTCTTACATCTGCTGAGGCATATGTTCGTGTCCCGGTAGTACAGAGAGAGAAAGGCAGTCACAGCCGTGTTGATTCCTCATTGCCTTGAGTTAGAATGTCTTTTTGTGTAGGTTCTCGTTTGGACTCTTTTAAGTTTGCAAATGTGAGGTGGGCAGAGTGGAGGGAGTGGAGCTCCAGAGTGGAGCTTAGGAAACATTGGTGTGGACTTTGTCATGAATGCAGAGGCATTTTAATAATCGGTGTGGAGAGTTTCTCAACATATGTTCTCAGAGAGCGCACACCAGGCCAATGGAGGCATCCGGTACCTTGTCTATAACAAAATCACAGAGGTTCAGTTTATATCACTATGCCAGATGTCATGTCTCATCCTCTAACTTATTTGAAGTGTTTCTCTACCATCTTTACTTTATCAAAAGTTAAAATATATGCCACTACATGTTGTTCAGAATTATTTGATTCTTAGATAGTAGTATCTATTTATTTTCCTTATTTTACCTTGAATTCTTCCTAAAACAGAAGTGTTTTCACTGTTGCTTTATTTAGTTTTTAAACCACCTGAACAGTTTATTTAATTATGTTCTTTTTATGCAACAAGCATGGGTCTGTTGCCCATATGTTGGCAATATCCTATTGTAGCAGCCACTGTACTTCCTGAACTCTAGCTAGCCAGTTCTGATGGTTTTTTCCAGAAGATAACTGAAGATTATTTCCTTTTGTTTGTGATAATGCTTCCATAATTGCAATTATAAATGAAAGGGCAGAACAAATCCCTTTTCAGCTGGAAACTCACAGATTTTATTATCTTCTGCTCAATCAAATTCTTCCTTGCTTCCAGTGCTTTTCACACCCTGGGTCATATAAAGGAAGCTGCATGGTTCTGTGCCTTATTTTCACTGTCCTTTTGATCTCTCTTACTTAAAGCAGATGCTATAACTAAAGTCAATCATTTCTTCTTAGGAAGCAAGACACAAAGCTGGTGACAGACACAGTTACACGTCTAAGGGCAGACCACACCCTGGTTGGAATGTCAAACCTAGGTGGCTTAGTGGCATGAAAACAAATGTGGTTCCTGTGCAGCTGAGAGCAATTTTTGATCAAGTCCTACTCTTCAACATGATTGGTTAAAAGAGCAGTGCCCTGGGTTAGAACACTACTTGCTGAAAGGGATTCCAAAAAAGACCTGTGGAAACGGAAACAAAAAAATCCTGAAGTTAAACACTTATGGCTTTGGCTGATTTATTAAACGTCTCTATGATGAATTTCCTTGTGCTATGGAAAACATATTGACCTGCTCACTCTAAAGACAACAGTGTGGCAAATAAATTATTGTAAAACTCTTCAAAAATATAAAACTAGCTTTTTTATGGAAAGAAATCATGCCAAGTCCTCCAAATTTACCTAGCTGCCATTTAAAATCTGCAGATTTCATATTTCTAACGGTTCTGTCAGCCCTCATTTTAGATTGACAAATCTCTCCACTTAGTTTCTCATGAAGTTTGCTGTCTTCAAGCAGACAAAAAAAAAAAAAAAAAAATTCAGTATCTTTGCATTCCAGATTCCTGCAGTCCTTGTGCTAGGTGAAATGGTTGAGTCCATGGGGAAAAGAAAACTTCTTGAAATAAAGAACATCCATCTAGCCTCCAATATTCAACTATTTTTGTAGGCAATGTATTTTGTCTGGTTAGATTTTTAATTATAACCTCCAAAATGTCCCCTTACACTGTTTATAAATATAAACTGCTGTAAATATTTTTTAAAAAGGAAAGAAATAAGTAGTCATCATAGCCAGCAAGCAATTATTGAGAGTTTATTATCATATCAGTTTTCTAGTAGGTACATGTCATGCATGCACACACGAATCATCTGACCAGTTTATTCAATTTTATTTTTTATCATATACATTATATATGTTACATATAATATATCCCTATATATATAATAGGGGTATATGAAGTGAATTAAAAATTAAATTGTAAATAATTTTCCAAAAGCATTTTCTCTTCTGAGCACTGTAATATTTTATAATAGCATCCACTTATAGATTACAAGCAAATATTTCAGTCTTCTGATGCCAGAACATTACTTCTTCATTCATTTAATAGTGTGTTTGTTTTTACTGAGCATCTCTTATGTATTAGAAGCCATTCAAGGTATGGGGAAGACAGAAACGAATGAGACATGTTCCAAGTCTTAAAGCTCACTGGGAAGTCAGAAACATATACAAACACCCATGAATAAAGGAGATAAATCATTTATCACAGTCATCAAGGCAGCACACTGAGGGCACATTTAAGGGGTCACTTAATTCTAATAATTCATGAATAGGGAATTCAGGCACTCTCCCTATTCAATCCTTGGGGTTCTTATGGGTCAGACTTATGACAAAGGGCACTATCAGTCCTCCGTAGGCATTCAATTGTAAAAGGGATTTGATCCAATCCATTATGAAGAGAAACAAGCTCTGGGGCTGAAAGCTAGGCCAATCATGCTGATAAAAATCAACAATACTCAATCTCATATTATAGGAGGAACTGAAGGCATAATATCTAGAAATATAGATAATTCCCATTTGGTGCATACCTAAAGGAAATTAAATAGAGCAACAATGTACTGATACTGAGAACATTTGCCATTGAGATTGCGTGTATGATTTGAACCGAATTGTCCCGTTCACGTTTTTCTGATTATTAGATGTGGAATCAAGAAGTTTATTTGGATGTTAACATTTTTTAATTGGAGAAATGTTCAGTGAGTTGACTTAGAGCCACTTCCCTCTCCCTTTTTAACATTGTTACTGTACATTGTTACTTTTTGTGTAAAATTATCAGACTATGCATCTGTAATTCCTTAAACTTTACTTTAAATACAATATTTTTCAAGAGTATTTTTAAGGAAGTGGTCATTTCCTTCCAAATACGTGCTGATAAATACCTGCTATGAATCCCTTATTTCTCTAGGATTAGCTGATGAAATTCTTTACTGGGTCCAGAGAC